>VWYI01042114.1:85142-134934 GCA_013399455.1 Anthoscopus minutus
GGTCTTTTTCAAAAAAATAAAGTAAAATGGTACAGTTAAGGTCTCAGAAGAAACATTCTGACCGGTGTGGACTCTATTACTGGCACAATGAAGCCACAGAAAGCTGAAAGCCCAGCTATGAGCAGTCAACGTGAAAAAAAAGTCTAGAAAATATTTTAGGTAAGCTGATTTGTTTAAATTTACACTGATAATCATTTGTACTGTCAAGACAAAAGAAACTCCTTTGTGAATTACACACAGGGCAATATACCATGGTCTATATAGTGACCTCAGACTGAGAGATTTCAATGAAATAAATGCATATAAGAGAAGATAAGGAAGGCAGGAAGGCATCAAGCTGTTTCTTTCCAGAAGAGAAGGAATAGGCAAATACTACGATATGAAATCCTAGTGGCTCAGCTTGCCTACCTGAGAAACGGAGGAACAGGCTCTGGAGACAAAAAGAGATAATAACCTTTCTAAAAAATGCAGAGGCCAATAGAAAAAAGTTTTCTTGCCTGCTGCTCATTGATGAGAACACACCCTGGTAAACTGAAAGTCTATGAATTCCAAATATATTTTTCCTGAAGAATTGTGTACATCATATGCTGAATCAGACAGTAATAACTGATCAATAGAATAAATGCAGCAAAGTAATTAAGTTGTTTGTAAATTTGAGTTTCTTCTGAAAATGGAAGAAGGCAGTCAATATAAACAGAGTCTGAACAGTCTAGAATTTAGGCAGTGCCATCTGAGGCTGAAAAATTTTTTTCTGAATATTTTGCTGAGAATGCTCTTGGGTGAAGAATTACAGAAAAATAAAACAGCCCTGGAAGGGACCTTGGGTGATCATTTAATTTTCCCTCAGTTATGTTCAATGGCAGGTTTCACAGTATCTTGCTCCTCATTGAGATTGGTTTAATCTGTTCTTTAAAACCCTCAACAAACAATGAGTTTACACATTCTATTGACTTTCCTGCCTGTTAGAAGATTTTGCTGAGTATCTATCCCAAATTTTCTTTGCTTCAGTTCAAGTTTCTCAGATTTTATTCCATCTGCAGTATGATTATTTACTTCCCTTTTACAAAAATCTTTTAAAAATTTTGAGATTATAGCTGTGTCTTCTGAGTTAGTCACTGCTCCATATTAAATGAATCTACCTCTTTCATTCTTTCCCTACAAGTTTTGTTTTCCAGATTTTTCTGATGTTTGGCTCTAAAATTTAATCTACCTTGCCCATGTTTGACTTGACATGCAATACTCCATGATTAAATGGTATTTCATTTTAGGTGCTATTTATTACTGGCTATAATGAAAGAAATGTTAACTAGGATCTACCCTGCTCCCTGTTTATGTATCTTTAAAAAAATCCCTTTTTCCTGAGAGGTCTGTGATTCTTTTTCTGTCTCAATTTTGTGCCATAGTTTATTCCTATGCACAAATAATATTTTCCACTTCGCCCTTTTTAGCAGCCTCCTACTTTTAAAGAACATATTCTGAATTTATTGATATAATGTGGAATTCTAGAACTCTTCTCTAAAGTAAAGGATCTTCTGGCCTGAATTTATCTGCAGATTTAATAGAAAACTGCAATTCTCACTTCCAGGATTTAATTAAAGTATTGAATGGACTCACAACAAGGCTTCATGGAATTCTACTTAGTGTGAAATTTGCCAGTCTGACAGTTAAGTATTGATAGCTCCTCTCTGATGACCTAAATAATGTTATTTTAGACAAATTTTCAGAGTCTGGCCATTATAGGGAGAATCATTAAGCAAATGCACTGAGGAAGATACTAGCCTAAAATTTTAAAGATACGGAAAGAAAGTTTTAACAAGGAACAAGAGATATTACTTATAATGTTCTGTTATTCTCATTTTACCTCTCTAAGATGTATTATTTACATTACATTACATTATTTGTTAATAAATAGCACTTTGATATACAATGCCTGAAATGCCATTAAGTAACTTTAATTTTTATGCATTTGTGCATGGTTTATGTGATAACCAGATATTTTTGACTATTGGCCTTTTCTTTGGTGGATGCAAATTGCTGAGAACAACAGCCAGTGGCTCTCCTGTTACTTTCCTCTCTGTCACACCCTGACTGCAGCTCTGACTGGTCACTAAGCTTATGCAGTAGGAATGTAATATTTTATAGACTGATTTCTACATAGACACAGTCCTTACCTGGCTCTCTGATTCATGTAGGAATCTCTCTGCCTTGTTGCAGTTTGACAAACTGAAGGATGCAAAATGAACGGACCCAAAAATGGTGACATAAAAAAGCACGAGTGCAAGTCTTTCAGTGTCAGTAGGGAACATTCAGCCCAGAAGGCAGTACTTCCCACTGGTTCCAAAGCTGAGGCTAAGTACCTGTCTCCTCTCCAGTGTAACAGCCCACTCAGAGCATCAGAACTTTGGACCTCAAACCTTCATGTTCAGAAAAGGCCCACAGAGAAATGCAGCTCAGGCAAATGTAGGGGTTTGAGCATGTACTATTCTTCTGTGAGGTTTTTGCTCCCCTAGGAGAGAGCATGGCTGAACAAAATTGATCAGGATTCAGGTTAATCTATTAAAAGTCCTACCCAGATGTTACTTCCTTTCCTTCATATGGCTTCTTTTGCTACAGCATCTGACAACCAGATATCCTGTTTTAACTGTCTGACACTACTCCTCCAAGAGAAGTACTGTTGTTCCCACTAACAGATGGGAACTGAGATAACTCTCTGGAAGTGGGCTTAGGTGTTGCAATGCTGAAAGTTCCAAGGCTCTTGCAAGGTGCCTGCACCTCAGAGAGGAATTTTCTGCTCAGAAATGCCTGAGCATTGTGTGCAGAAGTCAAGCATCTCCAAAAAGGATTGACAAGAGTTCCTTATACTGAACAGTGTATCTTAGGATACACTAAGATACCTACCTAAGATAGCTATTAGGAAATGCTAAAAAGAAAGGTTTAGATAAACTCCAACTTTTTTTCTCCTGGCCCATGATAAGGACACAAAGTCCCTCCAAAATAAAGTAGCTATGTCAGAAAATCATTTTGCATCTGGAGTCTCAAAAGACAATCTCACAGATTAGACAGGGGAGCCATGGATTTTACATCCCCCTCAATAAAAGGACCTCAGTGGTTTGGGATGTGTGCCTGCTATAGCAGGACTGGACAGCAGTAGCTTGGGAAACTTAGCAACTGAAACCTGAACTTCTAAGGGCTTGCCTAAAAGTTTTGTGGGTCATATTTTTAGACTAGTACTGAGGATAAAAGAACCTTGAGTGTCAGTGGCACTGGTGCAACTTGGTGTTTCTGGATGTGTGTGACCAGCCCAGTGCTACACAGAACAGCCAGAATGGACTGGAGTGAATGTTGTAAGACCAGCTAGAGTCCACCACCCTGACTGATGTCTCTTATACCAGATAGCTTTTTCTGGGCAGACTGTAAAAGCAGTGACATGCTGATGTGTCATATCAGCACTGAAACAAGCAGGGTCCTGGGCTGTGTGGCACCAAGCTGTCCACCAGAGATGGAGAGAATGAGGAATTTCACAGGTCTCGTTTCACAAAATTACTCTCTGTTAATGGGGTTGCTTTGCTTCTAGATCCTTTAAAGTATAAGACTAATTGACTAAATAACAAAAGATGCATACATGAAACATAAAGGTGAATAATATCAGTACATTTCATGCAGCACCAATTAATGTGAACACAGCATCCACAATGCATGACTTAACACTGGCTGAAGAGAGGCACACCTCTGAAAACTCATGTTGGTGATCTATCTCCAGGTAATTCCTCTCCTTAATTATCAATATAAAGTACAGTGAGATATATGAAAGTGCTTCTCATGTCCAAATAGATTCTTGGTGGCTAGATGAAGGTTAAAACTCCTGTTGGCTAATTGCCTCAATTTAATACTGTTAGCAGATGCATTTATAGTTTTAAAACCCTTTTTATGATGTCTAAGTAATTGCATCAATTTGGCAACCATCTACTTAATTTTAAACAGCTTTAACAGAATGCCTACAGTTGAAAACAATTCTTGTCAATGCTTACATAAATTGGCTCATTTTAACTGCTTTTTTTTTGTATTAGGGGGCAATTTGAACAATTACTCTGCATTGAAAACAGCTTTTGTCACTGCTAAATTGAGCCACTTGAACTGTTATTTACATGTGTTATAAAATTTTATTTACTGTCAAAGGAATTTTCCTGCAATTGAATTTTCATTGTGTTTCTTAGATTTTGTTTAGACTAAAATGGTTAATTTATTGACTTTCATTATGCACTCATAGTTGGCAAAAAACCGATCAAAACCTGGCTTATTAAAATACAATTAGTCTCCATCCAACATAACTCAGGTAAAAAAAAACATTACCTTTATTCACTTCCAGTACTAAAACGACTTTTATTGAAAGATGAGAGCATCACTGATTGAGTTTTCATCATTGTCCACCTCAAAGCTCAGCTTCCCTTAGCATTTTGTAACTGTTTCTATTACACAGAATATCCTTATATGCCCAAGTAACTGTAGATGCAGCAAATAACCCCAGAAAAGATGCAAAATATCCACTGCTGATTAGCAGCTATCTAGCCCATGAGAAAAGACAGCCCTGGCATTATTGATGTCAGTTATGTCACTGGTATCTCCCATTTTCATGAATTCAAGCGGTTGTCAGAAGTGCCAGCTTTGGTGAGTTTAGGCTGATTTGACCAGATAAAGATGTGACACAGGCTGTGCTTCCTGCCCTGCCCTTTAAGCCTGCTTTATGGGTGGTAGGGAGCTCACCTGAGATGAATGGTTTGTCCTCTGACCTCTTGCAAAGTCCTGTGACAGAAGGAATCCGCTCGTGTCACTCACAGAGGGGCTGTACACGGGGGCTTGCCCACATTAGGAATGGACACTTGTCTGATGAGCAGTTATTTTTCTCTGACCTCAGGGCTGGCAGTGAATTGATAATTCACAAAGTGAGACGTCTTAATAAAGAGAGGGACAGCAGTGGCTGTTTGACATTTTAAAAATACCAACTAGTCTCCACAACAGCAACACAAACTGATCACACTTGGTTCAGTGGAGGAGTTGGGATTTCCTGGGCCTTTCAGCAACCTCACCCCCACTACAACGAGGACTTCTTTGCTTTTTCTGGACAATGAAAGTTTGGTGTGCCTTGGGTTAGTGGGACCTCTCTAGTTCCCCTTCAATCTGATTTTCTCTAATGATTTTTCAGATTATTCTGCCTCCATCCTCTGTATCATACCCTGTCTCTTTCAACTTTTCCTCAGTTCTAGGAGTGCATTGCCCGCCTTGCCCTGGGTGTGCTGTGTAAGCCTACCCAGCACACAGATACTGCACCTCCTCTGCTTCTGGTTGGGAGTTCCTTGGTTTGTTTCTTGCAGACCTGCAGGCTGTTTCATTGGTTTTCTGATCACACACACAATGCTCTTGCTCATATTACAGGTGCAGCTTGTGGAGGGTATTGCCGAGGTGCTTTGTCCTCATCTTCTTGAGGCTGCTGTCTCAGGATTTCTCTGCAAATTAACTACAGATCTCTGTTTGTTTTCTTCAGTGTTATGGTGTGAATGATTCTCTTGTGCTAATGGCAGAACTGTCGCGGGCAGAAGAATCTGTTGTGTTTACTCAACAGCAGTGGTAGCAAATTGTAATTATTCTGAATTTTACATTCCTTTAATGTCATTGTTTCTTTTGCTCCCAGAATACCAAATGTTTTTATTTTGGTTCCAAGAATTTCTTTGTCCTTCTTATTACTTTTTTGTTTGTTTGTTTGTTTGTTTTGGGGGTGGCTTTTTTTGGGTTTTTTTTGTTGTTTTGCTTTTTGCAACTGTGGCATCAGGAAAGTCAGATGCTATCTCTTCTTTGCAGATTAAAGGGTTACAAGTTTTTCCCCTGTGCCTGTCTATGCACACTCACTGGTAGGTATTCAGAGACTGGTGGTTATACATACAGCAATCTAATCACTTGCTCAACACATCTGGGCATTTTCAAATGAGTCAGAACGATATAAGTGGGTTGTTTCTTTGTTAAATCTCTTTACCAACAGGTCTTTAGCTGTATTACTCATTAAAAAAAGTTCCCTTTATATTCATCCACAGAAGCCAGCCTACACCAAAGAAAGAAGCTAGTTGGCAAGGTAAACCAGTGCATTAATTCTGAGTCCTTAAAATCTTTTGCAGTTCTAGACTTCTTCCTAATTTGCTTAAATTCTGATGCATATTTGGGGATACTTCCTATACATTACAAATCTGCTGTCCATCTGCAGATATTGTGCAGACTCTCAGTGCAGGATACATACAAATCCTCTAAAAATAGGATATTGTCCTCTAGTTCAAAGACTGAACCATGATATCCCTGAGCAACCAGGGGGTGTATGGGTACTCTTGACATTAGACACTTTGATTTGCTTCGTTTTGTAGCTTAACACTATCAGAATATTTATTTGGCTTATATAATTAGATCTAATATAAAGAAGATTCTCGAGGTGTTTTTACTGTGAGATGCTGTGGTTATTTAAAACCTTTAAATCTTTTTGAAGCGGTGGTTTATATTTGTACCAGGTGTACAATTTTCAACTTGGCAATTGAGGATGGAACCCTTGTCAGAGTCATGAGGCTGCATTTCAAAAACTGCAGATAGCTGAGAGATGGGAAATGAAGGACTTTGATTATTGAATGGTTTCTCTGTAAGCATTTCCACTTGGAGCATCTATATTTGAAAGCCACTTTAGTCAAACAGGTAGTCTAAGAATATCTTGGAAAATTCAAATAGGCACTGAAAAGCCCAAAGCACAGGGCAAAAATGTTACAGGAATAGAAGTCCTCTCTATGCCCTTTTCATAGTATCCTTAAATGGTAAATGTTTTTACATCTGCATGAATGGATTTTAATTAAATGTATTCATAAATAGAACCCTGAGATGACACATTTTGTTGCAAATACAATCTGTCAGCAAACAGCATCTGGAAGAGATAGTGCTCTGTCAGCTAAAGCAGATAAAGGAAGCCTGAGCCCACCTCTGTTCTCTGAAGATGATCCTTGTGGAACCTTATTTCTCAGAGTTACAATGCAGGATTGATCTCTGATCATAGGACACCCTGACTGTTTCCAGTAACAAATTTATGATACTCACCCCATGTCAAAAACTGTTCCAAAGGACCGTCCAGCTATAAGCATCCTACAGCAGAGGCAGGAAGCCTTCTTCCTTCACTGCCCACTAGAAATATCTTCGTGGCAAATAAAAGATGCAGATCTGTGCCAACAAAAAACCCAATGCGGGCATCTGTTGTGGGCCTACTTGCATTTTAACATCATGGGCAGCTGTTAAAGGATAGGACAGTTTTGAATAATAAATCTGAACAAATGAAAGGGTGGCACAGAAGAAGGACGGGCTGTGTGCCAGTAACATCACTGACTGCCATACTGTGCACAGCCACCTGCCGTGTAGGATGGGGTTGCTTTAATCTGCGCCAAAAGCAACTTGTTCTCAATTTATTTTTTTTATATTCTTTCATGCAATAATTTCCTTTTATTGACTGCTTTAAATTATCTCCAAAATGTAGAGCCAACCACTGAGGGTCATCAATTCTGAAGCACAAATACTTCAGGGAGGTTTTTCCTTAGTTCGCATATTTGAGACAAAGTCAGTTCACATATCAGTGGCTGCAGGTACTCACCTTGGTGCCTGGTGTGATCAAAAGTGCACATTACCATAACAAGGCTTTCAAAATGAGGTCTCTGAACCCTACTGCCCTGCAATAATTGCACACAACATATGCCCTTTTTGAAATCTACTTTCAAAGAAAGGAAAGCAGTTCCTTTCTTACCAAGACAGTGAGTTTACTTATTATCAGTGCTCAACTCTTCTTAAAAACAGTTTACTCAACTGCCCAGTGTTTTGGAAGCCCTTTCTCAACAAAAGAAAACAACAACAAAAATTAATTTTTTAAAACTCAAATACACCATACATTCAGACCTTGAAAAGATTGCCACATGTTTTTGAAGGCATACACAGACTAATAAAAACCAAAGCCAAATACATAAAGAAGGGATGGGAGATCTCATTCTGTTGTCAGTGTTGGGAGAGATGAAACCTAATCCCTAAGACTGTGCCGTATTTTAATGAAGAGCAGTTCTTAACACTTAGAATACTTGGCTCCTAGCCCTTTTTTAGTCTTTTGTTATCCACCTGGAGTGCTAATTACTTGTAACATTACCTTGTTTTTTAAATAACTTCAGCTTCTCTGTCTCAGTACATATTCTTAAAAAGAAGCAGAAAAAAGCAAAACTGGGAAGGAACACTGGGAACACTAGGAACACATGAGAGTGATATGTGGTTATGTCATCTCCAGCCTTGAAGTCTGGCACAGTGTAACTTAGTGCTAGAGTAAAATGCAAGAGTATATGCTGTAACTTTGATATTCATCACTGCTTAGAATGCACATTGCAGAGCTACTGACCACATGAAAATGCTGAACTCAGCTACAAATTCAGTATTTATGAAAACTCAGCTACAGAATGCATTCTTATTCCTAGATATCTAGGCATGTCCTTGGGTAAATGGTATTTTTTTATATCCTTTGTGCATCTGGTGAGCTGCCATTTAAGCTTCTGGTTCCTATTAACAATTGCTAAGTGGCATATGTGATATTTCTCACAGAAAAGTTTGCAGCAAATACAGCCTGAACAGAGTGGTTCCTTCCCACAAATTTTACATTCCTCCACAGATTTGCAATCATATATTTCTGTTGTCTTTCATTAAAGGCACAAAAAAGATGTAGTGGAACAACACTTGCTTTGGGCATTAACAGAAGGGTACAGCACAGACAAGCTGGGGGGTTTGAAGGGGTTCAGTCTAATGTAGGCATCAGCATAATCAGAGGCACATCAGTTTCTTAATGTATACAAAGCTACAAAACTTCTGCAGAGAGTTGGTTGTAATTTTCATTTCAGAGATGGAGAACACCCAAACAGTGAACCTTGGTTGGATTCCACCCTGTCCTGAGTGTATGCCCAAACTAAGCTCATCTTAAAATCAGGCAACTGTCCTTTTATAAGCAGTGCAAGCTGTGCAGAAAACATGCCCAACTGCTTTAAATGCAGACAGACAGGACAAGACAGCTCTGAACACCTCCAGAGAGCAATTTAGAGAGCCTAAATTAGGAGTTTGCATCTCTCAACTTCACAGTGTATGCAGAGACTCAAAGGGCCACTTGTCCCTGCACAGCTGAGCAGGCAGCCAGCTTGATCTGATCAATAGCCAGCACTTAGCACAGGCTCCCAGCCCTGCTCTTGCCATCTCAAACACAGCAGTGCTGCTGCCTGTCCTCCTGCACAGCAGCCTGCTCTCCAGGGACCCCTGCCAAGCAGGAGTGAGCCCTGAGTCTGGGCTGCCCATAGCTTGGAAGGGTTGCTGCTCAAGCTCCCTGGTCCAGGCAGGGTAGTCAGGAGAGGAAAGGATTAATGTGGGAACACTCCTCCATTTCCCTGCTCAGTCCAGACCACCATAAAGCTGGGGAACATAAGATTTGTACTGGGAGAGTGGTAGCTTGAAAAAATCTGATTTTTACCTTGAGGATTATGCTCTTATTAGAAGATAGCAAAGTCATGCGATATCTTTGGGTTATTTCTACTTTTGTCATACAGACATCAGATGCATAAACAATCCTGTGGGTGGGTAGCATGGTAAGCATTATGCATCAAGAGCCTTTTCACGTCCACTTGTTTCTGCCTGATAGTTTGATAATATTCCTCAACATGCAACATGACTTTGTTAGGTGTATATTTGCAGTAGCTAGGACTCTGTGTCTAAATAAGTCCGTCCTTCGTCTCTGCTGTGGACAACAAATCTGAGGACAATAGAGCTTTACAATCAGCAGTAGATGAGGTAAAGGCCCCCTCTTGCAGGGCTCTAAATTTTATTATATTAGCAGCTATTACAAAACTAGTGAGGGGAGACAGGCTTTTCCTATTCCAAACATCGTGGTTCTACTACTAAAGCGATTATCCCAATAAATGGGTACAAAAAAGGAAACCAATACTTTGTTCCATTTTCCCAGACTTCCACAGCATTGTGTTCTTCCCTTTACCACAGAGTAGAAAGAATTTCAGCTCTTTTAGAGGCTGTATTGGCTTTGTTTTCTTTTTTACACACTGTATTGCCACAGAAAAGCATCAAGTTTTAGCAGAAGATGCTCTCTGTTAACTTGTAGCCATAATGTTTCTCTGGAAATATTTTCTGAATGCAATAGAGCATTTGACTTGGCTTTTTAGAAGCTCCACTGAAGATGGAATTGAAAAGAAAGCCACTTTGATTAAGCCAGCAGTTAGTTTCTTATGATTACTGCTGTTAAAGAGAGAGAAAAAAATCCAGCTGTGATTATCACAGAGGAAGACAGATGGATAACCAGCCATTGCTTAAAAAGCAAAGATGCAAAATAAAATTTTCTGGGCAAATCTTCAGCATCAGGTGAAAAGGAATCTGGTTGCTTTTCACAGAAAAAGCAGTGTATTTTAATTTGAGGAGATTATACCTATATCTGTTGATAGATGAATTGATAGATATACGTTTAGAAGTATATAAAATGGCAAAAAACTTACCAGAGAACCTCACTGACTTATCTAATGATATAAAAATGCATTTATTAATTTAATAACTACTTTATTATAATAACACTGGAGAGCTTCATTTATTCTTGTAGTTCTTTAACGGTATTAGTTTACATAATTAATGGCAAACCTGTGAACTTTGGAGTGTACATTTTTGAAATCTGATTTCTCCCTTCTTGTAACATTAACTTAGGGCTACTGAATCCTCAAAGAAGGCAGAAAAGTTACTTACTCACAGGACTTTAAAACATAAAATATCATATATGTTATTACTGGCATTGACAGTTAATCTCAGCCAAAATTAACAGTGGTATAGACGGTATTTTCTGTATTGGAGCTCAAGTTTTCAGAAACCTGGAAGACTCAAGTCCTATCTTCTAATCTTAATTGTTCTGTAAAATAATAGATTATATTAATTACTTGTAAAGACCATCTTAGGTTCTGTTTCAACACCTACAGATTGATGTACAGATTAAAGAAAAAGGAGGCATGGTGCTACGTCACTAAAAGTCAAAATTCCAGCAGTATTTGTGACAATGACAGACTAGCTGATTCTATATCATAGTCTGAGTTCTGGATATACTCACCAGGAGAACTGTTTTTTCTTCCTAGTTAATTAGCTATGGAAGACAGGAAACATATTTTTATATACATGGAAGACTAACTGAAGATGTTTCCCAGATGGAAGCTTCTCAAATTCCCTGATGTCTCTTAGCTACTGGCAACTTGTCCATTTTCCATTTCAGAATTTCATGTCTTCCCACTCACAGCAAAGAACTGATCTCATTTTGACACAGATTATTAAAAATGTCGTGGATGAAATCCTGGCTTTATTGAAGTCAGCAGACATTTTGCCAGTGATTTAAGCAGAGTCAGGATATTACCTGGCTGTCTATTATGCCTTGAGCTTTACAGCAAAACCAAAGTTGTTAATTTCTCCCACTAGAGATAAATCTGCTGCCCCACTCAACGGTACAGGTCTTTGAACCACACAGTAACTTTTGAGATAAAGCCTCCCGCAACAGGAGAGAGATGTACAGGTTTTTAAGGGCTCTTACACAACACATCATTAGTTTATGGAACTTAACCTTATGAGGCTTTGCCGAACTAAAGGAAATCACTGAAAAACTAAAGAGTTAGTTAAAATGTAATATTTCAATTAAATATTAAAAGATTGGAAGAGTCTAAGTTTTCAGGTTGTGGATTACAAAGAATATTTCCAAGTGTTATTTGACTGGATATTACAAAAAAGTTCTTACCCCAAAGGGTGGTTGGGAACAGGCTCCCCAGGGCAGTGGTCACAGCACCAGCCTGACAGAGCTCGAGAAGTGTTTGGACAATGTTCTCAGGCACAGGGTGTGACAATTTGGAATAGTGCTGTGCAGGGCAGGCATGGAACTGGATTATCCTTGTGGGGCCCTTTCAACACAGTATGTTCTGTGATTTTGTGATTCTTCACTCTCTTAATGAGACTGAATAGCTCCAGCAATATATCCCAGGACAAAATTTGCTGAGACACTGAGACCAGGCTCCCATGACCAGGTATCTTTCAAGACTGAATACAAGTTAGAATTTCTCTCTATTTTTTTAACACCTCTGAGCCTGGCTCAGGGTATCTATTCAGCCCAACATCATGCAGGCAGATAACAGAGTGCTAAGGTCATCTTTCAGTATAAGGACAAAAGCTTGCTTGGAATGGTCACAGGATGCATAAATCAGCACTGGAACGGCTGCTCATCCCAGCTAGCATCTTACACGTTCCATGGCCATAGTGACTGTGGTGTGTCTCAGAAGCTGCTGCTGCACATGAACAGATAAATCACCCCATTCTCTCCATCTGTGCAGGGAGACAGTTGTTGCTATGCCATATGTTCAAAGACTCTGGCTGGATTTTACTGTGCATGTCATATAACCAGCCTGTGCACATATAGTATCTCTCTGGGATGAAGGAGACCTCTCCAGAGGTATTGCTCCCATGTTCTCCAAGATCCTGAATGTAATCTATTCAGTGAATTTGCAGTTCTCCAGGGTAGAAAGCTGAATTTTAAAAAAGCAATGGAATTTAACAGAAAAAGGAATCTTTTTCCAGCTTCTTACATATCATTATCATGATACAATAGGCAGAGGGAAGGTTGTAGCTTGAATACCTCCGTGATCGTAATCTTCAAAATAGCAATAAAGAAGATACTCAACACTTTTATTTGCATTTACCCAACCTGTGCTAGAGCGTGGGGCACTCCCGCCCAGGGGAGGCAAAGATTTGGTTATTGTTAAAGTGAGAGGTGTGGCTTTGAGTCCCAGGGAGAGTGGACTCCACCCCTCTGCCTTGGGGGAGGTATTCTCTAAGCCAGGGAAAGGTAAAACTCCACCCTTCTTCTATAAATCCCACCACCCTGCCCCTGTTCAAGGTTCTCTGCCTCTGGGTTAAGCTGAGTCTGTTCCTGCATTGGTGTTGCCCCAATAAATGGATCTTTGAGCTTAAACAAGCAGAGACCTGTCTTGTTGTGTCTCATGCTGGTCACCAGACCTCCCTGGACTTGATCTCACCCCACACTAGAGATATCCTAAATTATCAGCTTTGTCTGAAATGGCATGAGCAGAGACAGTACTGATCCATCCCAAACCTGTGGGGTCTTTCATCCTGTTGCACCTGAAGGGCCAGCAGGCTCTACCTGGTACTTTATGAAGCCTGTCTCACAATCAGTGACATCCTACACCAAACCTGTGTGTCTCTGTCACACTGCAAACAAAGCCACTCTGTTGAAAGCTGTTTTCTTTCTTTGGGTACTGCACGATCCTAGTTCATGTTGCAAGAGATAACTTCATTCTATTAAGGTATTAGCTAAAAGCCACCATTCTAAGATTATGTATTTAAAAAAAAATCTAGTGTTTTCAAGGAACAGTGAAGGACTAAGTCCCGTCTTTCCCTGCATTTATCCAATTAAGTTAATAAGAGAACAGACTTTCCATGGAGTAAACAGCATTCAACTATTTCTCAGTATCTCCCAAACTGTGGAGTGATGGTTGCTGCTCTTTTCAGTGAAGAGGCAACATTTCAGCAAACTGACTGCTCTGACCAATAGTGAACATAGTATTCAATGTAACACACAGCCAAGCAGGTTCCAGGAAAGCCTACAGGAAAAAAACCCAAACAAAGAAAGCAGCCCCAAATCTTACCAGTGATTTATGTTGGCTTAAATACATTTATCTTGGTGCAATTCCTTGAATTCAGCTCAGGGTCTGTCACATGCACAAAGACAATGGAAAATATCACTATTATTCTCAGGGGAGAATGATGAAGGTACATCAGCTCATAGCAAACAGAACATGTGAATGATTCTGGATAACCAATTTATCTTTCTGCCACTTAACTCTCCTAGCCTGCAAACATATACCTGTAGTATCCATCCTGAATGCTCACACCATTATCAAAAGCAGGATGAAGTTTGCTTTGAGCAGCTACTGTATTCTGACACTAGTATGTATATAGCTCAAAATCCCTTAGTTTACTTTTCCTCTTCTGAAAGGACAATGGGCAGCACATTGCACTGCTTACTGGTTTTGGCATAGTGCATTTCTGAGGAGAATTTCTTCAGGTCAAGTTTTACATTTTATGTTATAATTCTTAAATATTTGGCTTGTAAAAGAGATTAGAAAATAAAAGCAAGCAATAAAACTAGCAGTGTGCTTCATTTCTAACAGCTAAAGAATATACACTGAGTTTTCTTTCACTCAGTATCTCAACATGTAACCTCAGCTGGAGCAAAGTAGTTTAAATATATTTTGGCATATAACCTTGTCACCCCAAGGCTACCTATTTCAGCAATATCTAGGCCAGCAGTTTAATAAACATAGCAGGACACAAATGTCTGTGGGTTGCAAAGAAAAGAAATTTCTCCCAGAGACTGAAAGGAGTTCTTGGCCATATCAGCTCCAAGCTACATGTATGTTAAAAGGTTCATCACTTGTTGCAAAAGAGATTGAATCAAGATTAGCAACCTGTGCAGCTAATATAAAAACTAGTCCATCACTCCTAAACCTTTCCCAACCAAGAGCAATGCTCTAGGGAGTCGAGTTGTTAGGTTTCCCAACGACCTGTTTCAAAAGGTCATTCAAAAGGAAATGGATGCCTTGGCATTTGAAAGTGACTCTAAAAATAGCTTTATATCATAAGATGAAATCTTTAAAAAATAGCTTCATTTCATAATATGATCTCATATATCTTAATGTGAAAGCAAAAAAAAATGCTGATTTGCTAAATACAAGGCAGAAGACACATTTGCAAAATACAAAGCCACAAATGTGCAGAAATTAAAGTAAATGAGCATTTATCTGTAACAGTTCTCCCATACTTGAGTAAGGAATTTAGCAAGTTATCTAATGTTGATGGGTTTTTACCAAAACAGCCCTCCCAATTGTACTGTAAAAAGCTCAAACTTCAGACCAAAGCATATGATATATTATATCATGTACTTAAATATAAAGTGCATACTGTAGAGATGTGTGCAGATTTTTGTGTGTGTGTGTACTTACACCTGTATCTTGTGCATATATTCTGCTGCTTTAGACTGAGAGCAGATACAACAGTGAACCAACTACTTTACAACAGCCTTCAGCGTGAGCTGTTCCTGGCTTTGAGGAACAAGGAGGCAACAAAGTGGTTTGCCTCAGTTCTCCTTCCTTTCC
The DNA here is from genome assembly GCA_013399455.1 of Anthoscopus minutus. Classification (NCBI taxonomy): domain Eukaryota; kingdom Metazoa; phylum Chordata; class Aves; order Passeriformes; family Paridae; genus Anthoscopus; species Anthoscopus minutus. The sequence goes on from VWYI01042114.1 coordinate 100,421, forward strand.
CTCCCCTTTGCTTTCCATTCATATAGAGACTCTGCTCAGTATCAATATCTTCAGAGAAATCCACCATGCATCTCACTTCATCAAGAAGGTTACCTCTTGCCAAGTGCCTCTCATCCTCAGGAAACAGCTGATAGTTCTATTCCCAGAAGGAAGGAAAAAGACCTAGGATTAATTACTCTCCAGCTAAGTGCAGAAAACAGATTTTCCGTTACACATTTATCATATCACAACATTCCAAAAAGTCTAACATCTTGCACTTCAGATGGAAAGCCAGGGGCTTTGTTCTAAGAAGCCAGAATTTCATTTCAGATGCACCAAAGCAGAGACAATAGGGAGGGACTATAAGAAGGAAGATGGAAGTAGAGAAAGGTAACTGTATTATTTTTCTGCTGAGTTTAGGTGCAGTATGGTAGGACACAAATGAAAGCTTTACTCATGTTTTGCTCAAGTGGATCTCCTAACTCTTTGTAAAAGTCACAGAAGAATTGAGTCTTGTGGGTAACCTAAAGCCAGTGTCCTATTTTCATTAAAAGTAGTAGGAATCTTCCTGCTGATCTGCATGGACTTGGGCTGCCATCTCAGCAGCCCAGCTCTGCCTCACTGCTTCTGTCAGGTTGGAGCCTGGCAGGCAGAGGTTAACCAAGGAGGCAATAAACCAGCTCACTCCTAGCTCAGCAATTCAGATTGCTAACTAACACAACGCCAAGGCTATTACCTGCTGCAGCTGCAGTGCAGGGCTACAGCCCATCCCAGCACCTGTGCTGTGAGATCAACTCTGGCAGAGAAGTGGCATGAAGAGATGGGCTAAGGAGCTTCCTCAGCTGCAACAGCTCCACTGTCATCAAAAACACCTCAGTGGGGATGGAGAGAGGCCAGGAAGATGCAGCCCCGTGTGCCCCAGCAGTAATAGAGTGGCATGGGAAGAAGGGGAGGCAGCAGTAAGTGAAGCAGACAAATGAACATCATTAGGGAGCAGCACAAAAAAAGGAAGCCAGATGAAAGGGATGTGGGAAACAGCCACATAAATCTTCACCCCCTTTGTGTATCATATTAATTTGCATGGTTGTTATTTTTGTGAGGAGATATTTTTTCCTGAGGAGTAATCTGTCAGTTTTCATTAGCCCCTGGACCAGCAAACCTCAGTCAGTGACGATGACCTCCAATCCTCCTCCCTAAAAGATGCCATTCCCACCCCAGGTTTCACACACCATGTTTTCCTGTTTGTGATGTTTGATAGTGCAGATTGGCTGCACTTGATGTAAAATAAGGGACTTGAGCCTCAGTGTATCTGTGACTCCACTGACTTCACTGATTTATACCAGTACAGCATTAGACATTTAATTTTATTGCACTGAAAACTAATGGCAAAATTTTTACAGTGCCCATTAAAATCCTCTGTTTAAGACTTAAAGTACAGCAATTAAATGTCATTAAAAATATCCACTAAAATTATTAATACCTTTTGTTCTGTGCAGTGTGAAAACATCTCTTGCTGTTCCCTCATCTTTCATCTCATTTTAAAGACATTGATTTATTAGTGTACAGCTCAAGTAAATTGAGAAATTCTGATGCTCAGATTTGTTACATGTGACTTTGGAATCTCATTTCTCAAATGTATTGCACAGTTATTTTGACAGTTATGCCAGATTTAATTAGCAATCAGTTTCCTAACAGTTTGACTACTGCAGAATTATTTTGTTTGTGTTTTCCATTTAGGCCTAGTTCAACATAGACTGAACTTTGAACTTTGTTTTGGTCCATGTAAGATAGTGTGACAGCTTGACTTTCTTTTTAATGAAAACCAATGCACACCAGTCAGAAAATTAGTAGAAAAACAAAGTCCTTACAAATGATAATCACTCACTTCAATAAAGCCTGCCTCGTTCCTCAATTCTTTTAATTTGTTGTTTTTTTGTTTAAAGAAATCTATAAACCAACACATAAAATATTTCCAGATGATCATATAAACATAAAGGAAAAAAGGGCTTTGGTGACCTTACTATAATGTGATTTCAAAGAAATACTCCAAGCAATGAAATTGCAAATGTGTATGGGATTAATCGCTAATCTCTTTAGCAATATCTTTAAAATGTAAGTCATAAGTGTATTCCATTCTCTTTCTACATTCCTATATTTCCAAAGCACAGTATTTTCAGAGAAAATGGTTGGTGCTAGCATGATAGATCTGTCCGAGTAGTCTGTATTAAATATTTTTTTCTTAAAGTGCTAAAGGTATGATTCTACGCCCATTTACAGGCCATTCAGCTCTGCTTCTTGTGTAATTGATGCAAATGAAGCATGTAATAGTGTTTTGTCAAATGCATGAAAAACAGCTTTAGGACTTCCTAGTTATCTGAGAAATGAGAATGAAGAGAATTAGAGAAGTTGAAGGTTAAGAACACATCAGGCGATTTCATTCTTCCACTGATCAAAATGCCTTCCAATTCCTCTTCTGCCTCCAAGCCTGGATGGGTCCTGCAGCCGGGAATGAATAAACCCAGGTTACCAGTACTGGCTGGGGAACAAGCTGCTGGAAAGCAGCTCTGCAGAGAGGGATCTGGAGGTTCTGTTGGACAGCAAACTGCCAGTGCCACAGCGGCGTGAGCGTGTAGCCAAGATGGGCAGTGGAATCCCAGGCTGAGTTAGAAAGAGCATTGACAGACATCAAGGGAGGCAATCCTGCCTCTTTACTCAGCCCTGGTGAGACCACACCTTGAGCACTCTGTTCAAGCCTGGGCTCCTCAGGACAAGAGAAATGGAGTCCCTGGAGCGAGTCCAGCAGAGAGCAACAAAGATAATTAAGGGACTGGAGCATATCTATTAAGAGCAAAGGCTGAGGGAGCTGGGCCTGTTCAGCCTCGAGAAGAGACAGCTGAGTGGTGGCCTCATCAAATGCCTATAAATATCTGAAGGGAGGGTGCCAAGAGAATGGAGCCAGACTCTTCTCAGTAGTGCTGAGCAACAGGATATGAGGCAATGAGCAGAAACTGATGCACAGAAAGTTCCATTTGAATATGAGGAAGAACTTGTTTACTGTGTATGACACCAAATACCAGAACAGGTTGCCCAGAGAGGCTGTGGAGTCTCCCTCACTGGAGATATTTAAGAAATGTCCAGACACAATCTCATGCAATGTGCTCTGGGATGACCCTGCTTGCACAGGGAGGTTGGATCCTGATGATCCACTGTGGTCACTTCCAAGCTGACCCATGCTGTGCCATATGCTAACCTTAGCTTTTCACAGATAAAATACCTTTACTTTCTAGACCATGCAGCAAACAGACCAAGGAGATTAGCAGTGATATGAATGGTAAGTAGAGTAAGTCATGTGCATTTGCTGTTGGTCATGGGCAAAACATAAAGCACTTCTGGATGTTAGACACTTACTAAATTGTCACTATATTAACTAAAATAGTACCCCCAAACAGAGATATTTTATGTTCTATCCTTTTTTTGGTCACTCAGTCCATTTACAAAAAAGACAGCTGCTAACCTAAAAGGTTGAAACTCACAATTCATAGCATTTCAGAACTTCAATACAGGTTGGGTCATAAACACTGAAAAAATCTCAGAGTGCAGAGAAGACTGTGCAGAGCCAAAGAAATAAGGTCTAAGGTGATAAAAAAGTTAAAAGGCTTACTGCCTGGAATATCTGGCTTCCTCACAAGCAAAATGAACAAAATCAAACTCTCAGGTCCTGGAAGTAAAAAACAGCCTTCCTGAGAATTTTATATTAAGAGCATACTCTCTTCCATTTCATGGGAGACTTGCTTTACAGTGACAGTAATTCATCTTTCTCAAAGATGATGCAATTTTTCAAAGCAAATGAAACTTACTTTTTGACCAGCCCATTTCTCTGCTCCTCAGGAGGCCCTCCACAAAACCAGTGGATTTTTCTATATAGCACAAGCTGATAAATAGGTGCATGATAAAAATGGTTTCCTTCACTCAGCATGGAAGCTGAGGTTGTAGAAACTTGAAAGTTGTCTTAATGTGGCAGTTGTCAGATTAACAGTCAGACCCAGAGTGCTCAGGGAATTTTCCACCTGCTGCATACCAAGAAAGTGAGCACAGCGATCATTTGAGGGCTGAACTCTGGGGTGCTGAGGAATGATACAAGATGGCCCATACTGAAAGCTGTCAGATGTGGAGTGGTATTACAGGCTCTTAAGTCATCTGATATGGAAGCTGAATTAAGATTACAGTGTATAATAAATATCAAAACAGACTATCTATCTTGATAGATTCTGGAGCACTTACAGACCTTCATGCACCATAAGTATTGTAAGCAAAAATGTAAGCAAAATGTAAGCAAAAATGCTTACAGATAATCCACATTAATTTCTACAGAAGAGAGGCCATGTAGGGCTCTTTCTTCCTTGTGACTGATGACATCTCCTTCCAAGTATCTGGTTAATTTTGACTTTAATCAAATGGGTAAGTAGCCAACTTAAGTACCCATCTGCATGTCCAACGACATGTAAAGTACTTGGATGTACACTTTTTTATCCCATCAAAGTTGTTGCATGTGTATTAGGGGTTGTGAAGGGATCAAGACCTAGGGTGTGGATTTGGATTAAAGGTTTAAAACTAATAGTAAAGCCCAAGCCTTCAAAACACAATTTATTGTTCTCTAGGGACTGAAAATGAGTGACTTCCTAGAAGTTGCATTTTAGCTATTTTTTGAGAAATACACTTACATATTATCCAACAGATGTCAAGAAATACTCCTTGTCTATGTCTGACATACATTCAATCACTTAATACACTAATACAAACATATATATATATATCTATATCTATAAACACATTTCTATGCTGTGTTCTGAACTATAGAGGCATCAGATCACCTCTTTCTTAGCCAGAAAGTTGCATTTCTGGACACAGAAGCAGCAGTTTAGTCTGTGCAATCTACTCATCCCTAGAGTTTCTGTGTCCATATGTGAGCAGAAAGGGCAAGCTGACACACCGTATCTCATCACCAGACTTCACCACATATGCCAAAAAGAAAAAATACAGCTATTTGAGTGTTTCAAAACACTCCATTCAAGTCCTACTTCTATAAACTTTGGGAAGCAGAAAAAAAATATGAAGGAAGGTACAGGATGCTGCATAAATGGTCTTGACTGCCTTAGAATTTACTCCATTCTCTTTTATCAGACTAGAGAACATCTTCTCTATAGCATATAAGAAGAATAACTTTGTTTAGGTAATGCTATCAACATTACAAGGAACAGACTGTTTAAAAACATGGGAGATCTTTTATTCTTGGATCTTTGCAGCACAGTTCTCTATCCAGTATGGCTGTACCATGTTACCTCCAAATCAAGTGACATGCTGAAAACTTGGATTTCTTCTCCTTCAATTGGTAAATAACTTTAAATACCAGCAGTGCACTTGCCTGGGTTTACTATGAAGGATGGATTAGGGAAATATATTGACTTGCTTTCCACTAGAGTAAAAATACTTTTACTGAAATCTATAGATAACAATGAGCAAAGAGTCAGGCAATGCTGCTTAACAAATCCACTTCAAGCGCACATATCTGTAAATAACTTACTCTGACAAAGTATACTGCCTACATAGATGCATCATAGTGCTTCAGTTTTTGAAACTCAAAGGCAGACGAGCTGCCTTCCTTGGGGACCATTTTGCAAAATTATATGTACTATGTGCAATCTGGTCCAACTCAGACAAAAAACAAAAGCATTTTCTAAATGACTACCTTTGAGTCCCAGGGACAAATTGCCTCTATTAGCAAGGATTAGATGTTCAAAGATTACAGAGAAATCACTTGCCTATTTCTTCAACTCAATGGAGTTTTGACTTCATCAAAGGAAGTGCTGGAAACATGAAAAGCCCATGAAAAGTAGACCCATCCAGAGCAGCAGCTCTCAAACCAAAATATTAAAAGGCCATATACCTTGTCCATAATATCCATGGCCTTGGAGAAATATTGGGAAAATCTAGAGGTGGCTAACCCTTCTCAGTATTTTATTTCAGCGCAAATCCAAACGCTTCTGCTGGCTGACAGTCACCTCCAGAGGGACCAAGGCCACCAGCTCATCCCAGCAGCAGCTGGACAGTCTGTTCCACAGGGATGTCACAGGACTGCTTGTCTGTTAAAGGCTGTGCTTCTTCAAAATTTCTCAGACACAAGAAATGATCCCAGCCCCATCCTTCATCATACAGAGTTCACTTCCAGGTGCCTGCAAGGAGGATTACCTAATCATGTGACAATTGACCATGCAGAAACTGTACAGCAGGGCAGTAGTCTGCCTTATCCTTGTACCTCTTTCCAAGTGGAGAGCAGAGATTCACAGGCTGCCATGAGCTGCACTGTAGCAGTGTGTTTTTGTTCATTGTATTTGGTTCAATTACCCTCTGTATTGTTAAGTACCCCTCCCTTATGTTGTTGGTTCCACCCTAAATTGTATCCTCCCCTATGCTGTCTATCATTGTAACCCAACCCCTTATTCCAGCGCCTTCCCTCTCCATCATTCTAAACCCTGCTCCTTTACCCGGAAAGTTCCCTGTTTTCCCTCCCATGGGCTTGTCAATCCCACCTTGTACTAACCCCTTGTTCCAGAGAGTTCCCTGTTATTCGATGCTCCATTGGTTTATGTGAGCTGTTCCCTCCCGCTGTGTTCCCCCATTGGTGCCTCAGTTGTAATCCCCTCCCTGTGCTCCTCCCTCCTGGATTCCCCGCTGGTCAAAGAATTGCACCCTCCCCTTGAACCGCCCCAGATAAAATCCCGTGTGCAGAGGGGCTTGGGGCTTCTCAGTGCCTGATTTTCTAGGATTAAACTTTTCCCTCGAAGCCAAACTGAGAGCCTCCTCCTCAATCCTTTACCTTCTCCCTGCACTGACAGCTGGGAAGTGCTGTAGAGCAGCAGCTCTGAGGTTCAGCTCCTGGCATCCAGATCGGGAGCTGCTCCTCACTCCCAGTGTGGTGCCATGGGGGAGAGCCAGCCAGGACTCCAGCACCGTGTCACTGCACATCTCCTGTCCTTTTTCATTTTCAAACCATCAGGCCTGCAAGGCTCAGCAAGCTTTGAGCCTTGTGCAGGATGCTGGGCAACCTCCTTAGCTGCCACATGACTATGGCAGCATCAGCTTTCTTCCCTTCCCCAGGAGCTGGTGAAGACCTTCTCTTTCAGCCACCCCTGAAAAGGAAAGAGAAGCAGTATTGCCAGGGGCAGAAAAATGTAATCACATATGTAGAGAAAAGGTTAGGAAAAGTGAGGGGCTTGGACACTGCATGCAGCATTCAAGGGCTGCCAGTCTGCTCCTTGGCTCTGCCCCAGCTCTTTGCAGAACTGGGGGCTGGTGAAAGGACTATCCCTGATGGTAGTAGCCCACAAACTCATGTTTTCTTACATTGTCCATACAACTTGGACTGCATTTCCTTTTCCTCTTTTCTTGTTAGCCCAATTTCAGATTCCCTTTTCTTCTTGGGATCTTGTATATATATGATGCTGCAATGAAGACAGTGTCTGCAAGAAGTGGGATATAATGTTTTCCTTCAAGATGACTTTAGCACTGAGAAGAATCTTTCGATTATGCCCATTTTGCCAGGAAGCAAAGTGTAGAGAGAATGGAAATAAGCAGCTCCTGAAAAGGGTTAAAGCCAGGATGAACAACTGTCAGGTCTCATGTCTGAGTTGCAGGAGAAAATGTCTGTCATGGCAGGGGGCTAACTGAGAAAGGCAGAGTTCCTTGCTTTTGAGGGTAACACCATTGCCAGTATGTTACAAGTAATCTGGAAAGGCTTCTAGGAAAAGCTGAAAACATAACATCCAGTCTGCAGTCTGTCATGGAGTCCTTGTGTCTGCTGAGGGAACAGAGTATGACTCCACACAGATGTCCCATTTATTCCACAGTGGAGAAAAAAAAAGTAGTTCTACCCTGTCCCATGCCCTGAGGCTTTTAGATGACTGTATCTTCTGAGAGCCTGGAATACTGCTTTCTTATAGTTTATTAGTGATGGGTAGTCTATGATGACATGAATCATTTGATTTGCGTAGTGCAACACCATCTCTTGCCAGGGATAAAATTTGATATCATATTTGATGTCACATGATGTTTGTTCTTACTCATTGTCCCACAGATTGTAAAACTATCCTTCTCCAGAAGTAAGGAGGATGTAAGGGTACTTAACCTGCTTTCAATATCTTGTCCTCCACCAACAACTTAGTGCTGTTGACCTCTGGCTCTGGTTTCACAAGTATTCCCCATAAAAGCATGTCTGTTTCTTAGGTCCTGAGCATAAAAATATAATGGACATACTAAGGCTCTGGTCAGTGTACCCTGGGATCTTTGAAGGGAAATGTACAAATATGAAGGCATTTGAGTAAGACAAATCCATAGGAACAAATGCTGCACAGGTGTACTGTATAGACTGTATTGACTTCAAGGCATGAACTGGCCTGGAAACCACAATGCAGAAAATAGCCAGAAGCCAGCCCTTCTCCCAAACACTTCCTTACAGGCTTCCAAGCAATGATAATGTGGCTTGAGTTAGGCAGTTTGCTATGCTGGTCCTTCCAGGATCACAGTGAGCACGACAGTGACCAGACTGGGGCACTGCCAGAGGCAGAAGAGCCCTGGTGGAGACATGAGCCAGAAGTACAGTCTGTTCCGTTTCACAAACTTTAATTTTTTGGGGTCACTATACACAATTCTTGTGTATGTTCCATCATCTGCTGCAAGTCTTGTGACAGCTAGTACATACACCCTGTCCTAAAGCACGGAACAGAAGGATTCAATTTAATATGCTTCTCAGGTGACTGAAAAAACAGCATTTTACAAATAGCTTATTCAGGAACAAATTATGTATGTGTCACTCCTCTCTGCAATAAATGTTGAAGTTTTATAGTGCATTTTTTAAAAAACGTTGGGTTTTTTAAAAAATATCATTTAACTAAAATTTTATGTTCATGATTGCTTCCTACAATACACAATGCAAATGGAAAAGAAATATGAGGGGAATTACATTGCTAGCAGGAAAAAAAAAATCATAAATAAAATGTGCTGGAAGTAAAACAGATGGTTGGCACCTGGTGGTCCTTTATAGCCCTGGGTGACAGTAAGAACTGTTCCTACACTTGGAGAAGGAAAAAAGGGAAGTGAAACTTGTATCACTGTTACACTTGTGCTGCTTTAGGGTTCTTGACATTGAAGGGTTTAAGATTTCTATCTGTGCCTAACTGAAGGTTGTCCTAGCTCCTCATCTGTCCACATCCCCCAACACTGCTCTTTTCCCAGAGCCTGGAGGATGTTGTGCATGTACATCAGACTACCAGCACCACACATACTGGGTGGGCGTCAAGACTTTCAAGCCCACTAGGGTACTCACCACTTCCCAAGCAGAGCCAGAGCACAACAGCAGCCTCTGTTGCTCTGTCTTGCAGTCACCTTCTCGGAGTGCTGAGAAGCAGAAAGCAGCCTGGTCACTCCTTGACTCTGCATGCCCTCCCTGCCTCTGAAACACCAAGTGTGGATCCATGCAAGGCACTGCATTATGTACTGCTGCCTGAGCAAGGGGACACTGCCTGCACAGAGGCTCCCTGGCAGACATGGTTGTGACCTCTCCAAACAATTTTGCTGCAATGATGTTTCCAGTGGTCTACATCTCTGTCACCCTTCCTGGCAATATAGTCTCAGAAATAAGACGTCAGAGCTGTCAGTCATCTACAATTCTTCTTTCCCACAAAGTTATTGAATATGACAGTAAACACATACCTTCAGCTAAGCCCATTCTGAAAAATTACTTGAAGGCAGATTGTTGAAAAACACAGGCTGTTGCAAATGGGAACAGTGAGACCAGTGCCTGTGCTGATTTGCCTAAAGGTTGGATACAAGGTCATATAGTAGGAGAAATGAGGAAAAAAATCAGCATATAGTGCATAATGGGATAATTTTAATAACAAAATTGCTAATTTTCACCTCTTACTCCCAAAGATTCATTCAGACAATCTGGAACCTGACCTCCCCCCTCCATGGATTGTCCTTGGGTTGCACTGGTACTCAATGATACCACATTGACACAAGAAGGTAATTTCATTGCTCACGCCCCACTGAGCAAAGCAAGGGAAGGATAGGAGCCAGCACTGCTTTTCCTACCACCTGCAATAAATCTGCAAAATTGTGTCCACTCCCACAAACCTCCTGCAGCAAAGGGGTGAGAGAAGGGGTTCAGAACAAGGCGTGATTTAGTGAGGTGGAGCTCTTATACCAGAAGCATGACTTTCCATGCCAGGATGATAGTTCTGAAGGATGAGGCACTACTGCCAAAAAGCCCGACAACAGGGAGGATATTGAGACCACTGGTGCAGAAGTAGCTCTTCTCATGTGCTGTATGCATAATGAGTGCAATTCCAGTATAGTTTATAATGGCTCTACTCCTTCAAAAGTCCATGAGAAAAAAGAGTGTTTAAAATTCATCACCTTTGCCACTGAGTGCTGTTTTTTCACCATACAAATTGTCCCTAGATGGATTACATGTCAGATTTTGGAAGGTCATTTGCAACATCCCCTTTCAGGAGCATCCACCACTTATGCACTGAGCACTCAGCACCTAGTTAAATTATTTTCATGTTTCCACAGAACAATGAGGCCCTGTGGCCACACGTCTGCAGGTGAGACTCCAAACATTATCAACAAGTGCTATAACATGTAACATGTTTGTAGCAGTGTGGATTGCCCTTGCCCAGTCAGGCAAGGGATTTGATTTTTACACAGGCAGTGTTAAAGTGAAAAACGTGCACTCCACCACTCTGCCCTGAGGGATGTGCCCTCTAAGCCCAGGAAAAGTAAAACTCCACCTTTCCTCTCTAAAACCCACCACCCTGCCCCTGTTTGGGGTTCTCTGTCTCTGGATTAAGCTGAGTTGGTTCCTGTGTTGCTGCAATAAATGGATTCCTGAGTTTAACCAAGGCCAAACCCATCTCACTGAATCCCTTATGCTGGTTACCAGCAGCTGTGACCTCCCTGGATGTGATCCTGCAGCTCTGGAATGCCACACATCAGCATTCCTGCAAAACTCAAAAAAGATTTTATCAAGTCTGTGCTGTAATGCTTTTAGCAGCTTATCAGAGCCACTAGTCTAAAAGCATTCTCAAACAGAAGTGACAAAAATGTTTCTATTTCTACAGTTTATGCACTTTAGTGCAAGAACTGCATAAAGGACTTACAGCCCTTTCAATACTACAGCAATCAATCAATTTACAGCATCTTTTGAACACCATGAACTTCTCCCTCTTAGATCTGCGAGTATCCTTGAAACACCTGGCCACTGTCTGTCTACTGTTCCTTGACATGAACTTTCCATATATAACAGAATTTCCATACTCACAGAAAAGTTCCTATCAGAATGCTTTTTAAATGAAGCACTTGGAAGAAGGTGTATGTTAGATGTTCAGAATCAGAATTTAAAAAGTGAATTTCTTCTTTAATCCTACTTCAGATCCCAGGTATTTTTATACTGTATACTTGAAAATTTCTAAAGGTTCAGGAATGGACAGAGTAGTCTACAAATAACATTTCATTTACAATAAAAATTCTTAGGAAATCCATGAATTTGGGGGTTAATAATGTTAGAGAAGATGAACATGATCTCACCTGCTCTCTATTTCACTAAGTAAGAAAAATGTCCACTACAATTCCAGACTCCTTCCTGTCCCAATAAAGAAGGGCAACATTGTCTATAATGTTTTATTTTTCAATTCCAAAAGAATATTCATATGAATAATTCACATCAGTGACTGGAAAAACTAAGTAACTACAGATACATAACATCTTAAATAACTTTCCTCCAGAGTATATGAAAGTGCTCTGAATATCAGCATTTGGTTCAAATAAGTTCTTAATTATGGTTTTAATTGATTATTAGTACTTAACTAGATGTGTTCAGAGGGAAGACATTCTGTGTGAATAATTATATGCCACATTCAAGAAAAACAGTCATTTGTTTCCACTGCACAATTTATTCAGTTTCAAATTAGAAAAAAATTACTATGTATTTGATGATTTGCATGCATAAACTCAAAACATTTTGGCTCAAAAAAATTAATGATTTCTTCCAGTCTTGTATTAAGGCGTTCAGGAATTTCACCTAGGCAGACTCTGGATTTTAAGAAAAAAAAATCAAAATAGACATACAAGTTACAAGTCAGATTTACTTCCATTAACAAATATGACCACAGTGAGTCCTGGTAGTAGACAGCTGCATTCCTTATATTTTCAGTGTGTATAGCTGATAGGAGTCAAAGTGATTGGGGAAGAGTTATCTTCAGCAAAAGTTTCTTCAACAGTTTCTTGATTTGGAGTGCTGAATAAGCCATTGTAATGTTATGTCTGCCAGGAGAGATGAAATAGAATTAAAAACTCAACAGCCTGTTTGCAGACTGTAGAAGCACAACAGAACACCAGCAGGTTAATACAAATACAAAAACCCCAACCAAACAAAATCCAGAAACCACAGGTGCTCATTCACACATAATTAAAGTTCAGAACTTCAACCTCCAGATAACCCTGCTGTAGTTATTTTTTGTGTTTTTTTAAAATCGTGTGCATTTTGTATTCTTGAAATATGATGACTGACATAAAGTTCTCTAAGCCATAGATAAGGAAGTGTTGAAAAAGCAAAGATTTAAGATGACCATGAAACAAACTGTAAAATCCAGACTAGAATGAAATGCTGTGTGAGAACAAAGGCAAATTCACAAAGAGAAGGAATGAGAAGGGCAAACACCAGCAATACATTAAGAAGCTATTTAGGTAGGTTGTAGGAGTCCAAGGTCTCTGAAAGACATGCAACACTGTACTAAAATTTGATAGCTGAAATTGGCACTCCTCCTGATGCCATCCAATGCATTGAGCCGAAAACTGCAGCAGTTCACAAACTGATTCATGAGCAGATTAGATGTTTTTGCCTCAAGGCAGTAACATCTGTCAGGAAGGCAGGAAGGATGTCAGGGGGCAGCAGCAGCTCTAGCCCTCAAATTGAAATTTGTTGCAATATTTGTCTTAAGTTCAAGACAGCACTCCATGAATATCCTTGCAGACCAGCTTAGACACTGAGACTGCAGAAAAAAGCAACCCACTGCAATTATATCACAGCTAATAACTATCTAATGATCCTCCACAGTTTCTCAGGATGCAGTAACTGGCAGCCTTACACCCACACCTCCTGATGAGACCAGTTAGCTGGGCTGCAATTCACACTGAAAAACCAGTATTACACAATATTACACTGCAAGATATCTGACCATGTCTCAGTTAGGGTTTGAGTCTTTTTCACCACTACTCCCAGAACTTCCACAAGTAAGGGATCCATACTGTTCTGTATTAGTGATCATTCTTTCATGCATGCTTTTTGTTGCATGTTTTTCTCCATCAGGGCATCCAGACAAATGGACGGAGATCAAAATCTATTTTCTCCATGATTCTTTCAGAAATTAAGCTAGTTTTATTAGTTTCCAGGCACAATCTCACTTTTAAGAATCTCCACTGCAGCTTTGCCAATTTGATGAGGATCAAGCACAGCATTCCAAAAACCTTGATCACATTCACTCCCCTCCAATTACTGTGATTTTCCTGTATTGTCTTCTACAGCTCTCATCTCCTGAAGTCTAATCTTCCCCAGTGTAGCAGCAGCACCTTCTGTGCATCTCCCTCACTCAAGAGATAACAGCTGCACCCCAAGCTGCAGCAAACATGGGTCTGGTCTCCTTCAAACTAACATACCCAAACCATGTACACCACTTCCAGGAGAAGCCCTCACTGACAACACATCTCTGCACACAGCTGAAATCTCCCCCAGCTCACTGAGGTCCAGGTGCCATGGTAGTCTCCTCACCACCTCCACTCCCTGTGTAGGATGGAAATTTCCCCTGATGCTGAGAGAAAGTGGCTCTCTTCCCATTCCCACTCTCACAGCTTCTCACTCAGCTGGTCCCTACAGAGCTGCTAAGCTCTTCTATCAAGTCTGGCTTCCTCACATAGCAGCTATAAATATCTACCCAGGCTAGATCCCATCCCATCCAGCACCACTTGTCTCAGCAGCATGCAAAGAAAGGTGGCACAGAGGTAGCATGCCCTCAGACAATTGCTGTGGCTGCTAGCTCAGTCTGTGCTTCATCCTTTCCTCCTGCCCCATGGAGGGAAGGGAATGGAAGAACATGAGAGAAATGGAAGACAAGAGAGAGAGGGAAAAGCAAAAATCAAAGGCAGATGGAAGAAAGTTCATGGGGATAGATCTGCAGTGACTACAGAACACATTCATTGCATTTCCACTTGCATCCATCCCTCAGTTTGAGGAAGACACAAAAAACCTGCTTACCAAATAAAATCGTGTATGGAGTAAATCACCAATTATTTTTAGGATCATCTAATAATAGGAAGGCACTCATACACAGCTACAGTTTTTTCAATAGTAACACAGGTTTCTTGTAAAGGACTCAATTACTCCAGGCTTTAAATATGCTTTTCCAAGATCCTTGTCAAATTAACTTCTCATGGAACTAAATATTTCTACTTTTTTTTATTACACATAATTTTTTTAATTACACAAATACAGCCACATACAATATTTGCAAAATATCCTTCAATATAAATTGAGATTTTCAGTAATATGGTGGAAGCAGATGGTAAACCTGATCTGGTCCAAAGTACAAAGCATATACTAATGACACTAGAAGGAAACTTACCTATGTTATCCTTCTCTTTACAGGAAATAGAATAGCAACAGATTTCTCTGTCTTGAATAGCTGAAAGGTTTCTACAGAAACATAAACGATAAGTATTGTTTACTTCTCGTTTTACTTTGAATTACAGAAATTTATATTACATTATATGTTTTCTGCTTTTTACTCAGTAGGTTCAATTCTATTCTCAGATCTTAAATTCTTAAAATATTCCACTGCACACAGAAAACCACACATTTCTTAAACCATAAGGATTAAAAGGTTATAAAGTAATTTCACAACAATTTGAATTTCTCATTAGGTCAGTGAGATAGTGAGAAATAAAACCACAGAAATCCATAAGCTAAAAATAACATCTTGTGTTTCTAGTCAAGTATTGCTCATGTATTATCATTCACCTTTTACTCTTTTCACTTAAAATTCCAAGTTTTTTTTCTTCAGTAAATCATAATAAAATAACAGTACTCAAGTGATTGCACCATTTATCTTCAGAATGCTTACTATATCATACCTAATGTATCAGATCTGACTCCTACTGAAAGGATACCTCTGCATTTAGGAAGAAACCAATTTTTAATCAACCTCTTTCTGTAAATTCTCCAACCTCTCCCAAAGCTTCTAAACACTTTGTTATTTTTTCATTTATTTATCCTCATGGAAGTGACACAGACATGCACAAAACATTTTCCTGAAGCAGGTGGGAAGTGAAGGCACTCAGAAGTCTGAAGACCATACAAGAGATTCCAGTAAAGAGAGCTAAATAGGGACCTTCCTGGACTTCAGGAGAGCAGACTTGACCTCTTCAGGGATCTGCTTGGAAAAGTCCCATGTAATTAGGTCCTGCAGCAAAGAAGGGCTTAAGAAAGCTGGTTAATATTCAATTAAGAATAACCTATCCTAACAAGCCTGGAAAAAAAGCCAAGAGGCATTAAGTGCATAAGCACTAAGCTCTTGGCAAAACCCAGTAATTGAACAGCAGCATACAGAAGGTCAAAGCAGAGACAGGTAACCTTTGAGGAATAAAGAAACATTGTCCAAGAATGCATTGTCTCTGCATTCAGAGACACCGGGAGGTCAGCCAAAGCCCAGCTGAAGTTGTATCTCATGAGGGATGTCAAAGAAAACCAGAAAGCGACAAATGGAATACAGGAGAACGTGTCATTGCTCAATGAGACAGAGAACTGGGTTATACAGGACATGAAAATGCTGCATTTGCTAGCAAGATTAGCCTTCAGAAACCCTGGGCCCCAGAGATAACAAGTTAAGAGCAAAGAAGTTGTACCCTTGATGGAAGAGAATCAGATCAGGGAATAAATAAGCAAACTTGACACAGAGAAGTCCATCAGCCCTGGTGGGATGCACCTACAAGTGACAAAGGAACTGGCTGATCCCATTGTAAGGCCACTTTGAACAATCATCTTGGCTGGGAAAGATGCCTAAGAGCAGGGGGAAGGCAAATGTCACTCTACAGAAAAAGGAGGACCCAGGGAACTACATGACAGTCAGCCCCACCTTGATTGCTGGGAAGGTGATGATGCAACTATTCCCAGGCATGTGACAGACAGTAAGATGACCAGGAGTAGTCAGCAAGGATTCACACAAGAGAAATCACTTGACCAACTCAACAACCTTCTGCAATGAAATCTACAGTTTGGTAGATGACGGGAGAGCAACCGATATCGCGCACCTTGACTTGAGTACGGCTGTGACAGCGCCTTCCCCATTATCCCCACAGACAAGCTGAGCAAGTGTGGCTTGGATGCACAGGTGGTGAGGTGGACTGAAGACAGGCTGAACACTGGGTGATCAGCTGCACAAAGGCAAGCTGGAAGCCAGTGACTACCAGTGTACACCAGAACCAATACTGGGTCCAATCCTGCTCTACTTCTTCCTTTGTTGTGAATGATGGGGCAAAGCACAAATTTGCTGATGCCAGAAAACTCAGAGGAGTGGCTGATACACCAGAGGGTCGTGCTGCTACCCAGAGGAACCTCCATAAGCTGGAGTAAAGGGCTGGCAGGGACGTCATGCAGTTCAGCAAGGGGAAGTACAAAGTCCTACACCTCGCCCTATGCACCGGGACATGTCAGATGTCAACTGTCTGGAAAAGCAGCTTTGCAGGAAAAGACCTGGAGGTCTTGGCAGGTCACCAGGTTGAACACAATCAAGCAATGTGGTACAAATGCTGATGGTATTCTGGGGTGCACTAGGAGCATTGCCAGCAGGCTAAAGGAGGTGATCCTTCCCTTTTACTCAGCAGCAGTAAGGCTGTACCTGATCAGCTGTGGACCATCAGTACAAGAGGGACATGAATCTATGGGATAAGGTCCAATAAAGGATGACTAAGGAACTAGAGCAACTCACATACTAACAAAGACTGAAGAGCTGGGACTGTTTAGCCTAAAGAAAAGGCTTAGGGAACTTCTTATTAATGTGTACAAAAATCTGAAGGAAGCCCAGTGATAGGACAAGATAAAGAAGATGGAGCCCAGTGATGGGACAAGAGGCATGAATTGAAACCACAGGAAGCTTTTTCTGAACACACAAAAGTACTTTTTACCTCTAAGACTGACCAAGCACTAGCAAAGGTTGCCCAGAGAGGCTGCAAAGTCTCCATTGTTGGAGATGTTCAAAATCCATCTGGACATGGTCCAGAGCAATCGGCTCCAGTGGGCAAAAGTCCCTGCTTGAGCAGGTAGATGACCTCAAGGTTCCTTCCAACCTCAGCCATTCTCTGAGTCCCAGTTTAGTAACCCAGACTTTGGGCTATCCTTACTACACCAAGACTTCACTTTCTACTAATAAAAATGATGTGACTTCTCAACCCTGTTTTACAAAATCAGTGCTATACTGATCATTTTTACAAAATCGTGAATTTTCTTTGCAATTACGTTTACTATTCATCAATTTGTTAGTTTCAGTAATCCCTAAGTTATGCTTTGTTTATATATTATAGATATATATTATATATATATATACTGATATATGGTAAAAGTACCTGACTTGCTTAAATTTATCAACACTAGTTTGATACGGTTCTGTTCTAATGCCATTCAAGTGTTAAACTGACACTGCATTGTACTGTGAGAAGTCAAAATGACCCTTTCACTATCCACAGCAGTTCTATCCTTAGTGATGGGAAAACAAGACTATCTGAAATAACTTTACACAGCCAAACAACAATCAAGAGAGGTTCAAATCTACTGCAGTCAGTTATCAGCCTAGATCACTACATCAGATGCCAGCAAAACTTGAAGTGGAATATCTGAAAATGTAAAATAGCATGTTTTATAGCCAGTTATTGCCAAAGACTACCAATAATTTTGACTTACATATCAAACTTCACAATGTCTCAGCTTTTTACAAAAGCCAGCTACTTACAATTTCTCAATTAACTGCTTCTCATCCAGTGCACCTGGGAGGTCTCGTTTATTTCCAAGAACTAACACCTGAAAAAAAATAATTCATATGCATATTAAATCCAGGACCAATGAAAGTTTATTTTTGTCTGTAACTTTTTGTTGGCATTATTCTGGATCTTACAGCTATTTAGAATGTAACAAAGGATATATTCAAAATGACCAATGACTGTGGGAACATAATGGAAATTCTGCTCCTAGTCAAGGACCAGGCACTGGATGCATACCCTCTGAAAACTGGATCAAATTATTTCTGGGTGTATTGGTAACAGAAGTCTCTTCTGGAAATGAATCTGTCCATTCTGGATGGCAATATAGGATGGTGTCAGATTAAATGCAAAGAAATGTGGAAGAGAGCACACATCAGATTCATATAAGCCACCGAAGGATATGTAATTCAGAGGACCAGACTGATGCTAATCAAAAGTAGGGCTCCAGCAGCAGAGGCTTGTCCTAAAGATCCAGACAAAATTCTCCATTTTTTTGCTCCCTTGCTTCTTAACACTGACACACTTAACAGCTCAGCTGCCGATCCAGCTATCACCTAAGCACCATCCATCTCTGTCTCCAAGTTGAGCATCCATGGTAGAAATCTGAATGGCAGCCATTAGGAATTAAGTCCAAGAAATTCAGAAAATTTACCAAATAGATGCTGGAACTTCAGAGTTCCTATTTAAAGCTTCAAGTATAAATGAAGGTCAGACAAATGGGTTGAACACATTCTAAGATAAAGTAAGCAATGGAAGGTTTTTCTAGTTATGACTGCATTATTGTTTTCCAGATGTGCTACAATGCTAAGTCACGACTGTCCCATTATATCCTATGAGTCTGGAGCATATTAAACTCATTACTTGCAGTCCAGATTAATAAAGTTGCTCTAAAATCTATAGTGCCAAATCCTGAGCACAATAAATTGAAGGAAGTTCAATACTAATTACTACATATGAAATAAAAGTAAGTAAAAAATGCGTCACTGCACCTTGGAAATTACCATATGGGTTAGGCTGGGCACTTGGAATGTGATATTATAACATATAAAAGGCAAGGAACTTAATTAAATACTACTGAAGATATGAGAGACCAATCATTTCAGTAAGGAAAAGTGAAAAGCAAAAAAGCATGTGAAGGGAGTGCAAAGGACAGGCAATGTCACTCCCCATGAACAGCATAACTGTAGATTTCTGTAGGATTTGTTCAATAGATAACTAACACATAAAATCACAACAACAATAGCCAACCTTATAAAAAAGATAGAATCATTTGAAAAACTTTCCTTTGAGAATAGTGGGAGGAGAGGAGGGAGAGAGGGAAACTGTATATACTGGAGGTACCATTTTATACAGCCCAAGTCCCAGGTACCTATGGGGTCTAGATGCCATTCCCATAACTGATGGCCGTGTCCAAACACTTCCTTTCCCACCGTTTGTCACAGTGGCAATGTCCAGATGGGTGGCATGTCCAGATGCTAACTAAACCTTCAGCTCCATTAGGCCTGGAATTAGCTTCTGTTTTCTGTGTCATATGTGCTTATCTCTAGTTCCTGCTGTGGTGGTTTATCTTATGGGAAGTTCCTTCTGTGGCTTTGACAGTGTTTTCACACATTTCAGCTGCGTTCTTTAAGTCCTTACACTGTCTACTCACCATCAGACAACTCTGATTACTTTTAGCGGCCAAGTGTTCAAATAACTGCTTACAAAAAAGGGGCCAAAGAAGAGCCATCCAGTTGTGAGCAACTTCTTCCCTCTTTTGTATGTACTACCGTTTTCTTTTTTATAATCAAGCTATGAACTCTTGCTTGGTAGTGTCACCATAAAGACCAATGATAACCTGATGGATTCTTAAATTGGCAGACTACATTTAAATAAACATCAGTCTCCACCTTCATATTCCTAATTAAAATTTCAGCTGAATACACTATTCCCTGACACTTCCAACTGGAGAACAGATGCATATTTGCATTCTTTCCACACAATTTAGTTTGAAATACTAAGTCAAGAAAAAGTCAGGACACATAAAAAGCCAAGCTCATACCCTGTCTCTGGAGGCAGAGGACACTACTTGATGTTACTGTCTGCCAACCTGCAGAAAGATTGATCTCACATGCCATAAGATACTGTCAGTATGGGTTAGTGGCTGAAATCCAGCCAACAAGGGACTGACTGGAAGTAATTGCTATCTGATAATGCCACATGTGAAAACACTATTTTTTGAAATCTATTCTGACCTTTA
Source organism: Anthoscopus minutus (assembly GCA_013399455.1). NCBI lineage: Eukaryota > Metazoa > Chordata > Aves > Passeriformes > Paridae > Anthoscopus > Anthoscopus minutus. Next base: position 120,777 of record VWYI01042114.1, read on the forward strand.
GACAAGAAAGTGTACAAACACATTGCAGCATCCGTAAGTTGTTGAGTACTATGAAAAAAAAAATCACAGCAATTTTTCTAAGAATGCCCAATGTATCAAGGCTGCATTAATCTAGTATTTTTAAGAGACCAGAAGAGCCAATTTATGAGGATTCAGGCCACACTGTCGACATTTGGGTAAGAATAATAATGAAAATACTTACTGGAATTCCATGTAACTGTGGCTTATCTATCAAACTGTGTAGCTCATTTTTTGAAGCTTCTACTTTTTCTAAGTCTGCTGCATCCACCATGTAACTGCAACAAAGAATAGTTATTTATGATATTGACCATTACCTGCAGAAATTTGCATTAAATCATCTGAAATTTGACAAATGTGTTGATATTGACCAGAGTATCAGAAAAAGTTGTATATATGCCCTGCATTTATTGATATAGGAACATAGAGTTAAATACAGCCTGTGGGGGAAAAATGGCCTGGAATATGCAATTACTTCCATGTCTGGGTTGCTGCATGTGAAAAACACACTACTTTTATTGTATTGGGTCTTCTTATGTGATGGAGGTGGAAAGAAAAAACATCTGTTTTATTTATATATAATATAATGTAATACCCAATTGTATAATAATATATATTGCAAAGTACATTTTCTATGGGCATACAAAAGAAAACTTACACAACTGCATTGACTCCTCTGCAATAACGCTCCCACATGCTTCGAAACCTTGGCTGTCCTCCAATGTCCCACACCTGAAAAGGTAAGAACACTCCAGCCCCAAAATAATTTTTAACTACATAGTCCTAACCTGACAGAATAAATTAACTCTTCCATGCAGCATGCAGGTTGTATTGCCAATTCCAGAATTTTATTAAAATGGCCCATTCCAGCTAATGGAGGGAGATAGGCACATTCACAGATTAATCAGGCCTGTGATACCAGAAGCTCCAAATGTTCTTTTGGAGAATATTGCCCTTTCCCACCCATTGAAAGAAAAGTCTTACTTAGATACCGAAGTGAATTATTGCAAATGCACTGTCTCAAAACAAAAATAAGTATCATCATTGTATGAAACAGTTATGTAGGTTAATTTTCAATGTGGCTAGGGAGACATGCGTTAAGAATGTATCAGATCTTCAACAGGATAAAGACAGATAGTAAATAAACAAAGAGCTGGTCAGAGAACAGACTAAATCTGCATAAGGGATGATACCCCCCACTCTAAGGAGCTCCAATACCTTCACAGCTCTCCCACTGGTTCAACAAATGTGCTTTAAAACACACATGGACTGATTAATCAGAACCAGAAAGGAAACAGTAGTATAGGTATGCTTGAAGTGATTAAGCAGTGTTTCTTGAAGAAAGCAAGCTCAAATTCTGCTTATGATGTTACAGGGGCTCCAATCCCATAAATACTTACACATGCTAATATTAGTGCCCATGGAATTACTATTTGTTAAAACATTAACACAGTATTTTTCTGTACAGGAGTTACATATTCTGCTTTACTTGCAAAAAAAGTTGGTATTTTTGCTGGACGACTGTGTCTTGTTTTAAAACTGTTTCTCAGACCAAAATACCAGGTAATGTATATACATCATGCAGGCCAGAGCTCTGAGGTAATGTATGTGTTACACCTACATCCAAAGACAGTTGTGTTACAAGTGACACACAAGATTAAAACAGTAATGAACACTGAAAAATAAAAGTAATAGATTTGTTCCTTTGCAAGAGACAAAGAGAAGTAATTAATTCTTATTTTAAACAGATTTAGCTACCAAAACAATATATATTGTATACCAGATCTAGGAGGCAAATACATTACAGAAGAAACAAAATTTGGAAGTAATATATACAGAAACAAAATTTTTAAGAGTTGTCCTCACATTTATAAATCCAAATTAAGCCTTTTTGGCAACAAAGCTTTGCACAAAAGAGCAAAAGAGCCATGAGATAAGGCTTTTTCAATTAATATCCACATTTTTTTTTAATTTCACAGCCTGTAAATCATATTTATGTGTCAATTTTTGTATAATTTTCAATATCTTATAATCGTATTTTAGAAATAAATATTTCCCAACTCACCATTAAAATAATTCCATGATTTATATCTAACCTCTCCTTTCAACACAGAATTATTGTATCACCTAAATGAAGAGTGCCTTTTGATCCCTTGAATAAGATCAGAAATTTTACACATGAAAGAGCTTCTGACCATGAAGCGAGTATCAATTATCTGTACTGACATTTGAAGCACTGTATCAAAGGTTTTGGGAAAATAAACCTTTATACTTTAAAAGCTTGAACGTATTGAGTACACAGTTCAGCATTATGGTTAGGCGACAAAACTCTTACACCAACGCTAATTACTCTAATAACTCATCAAGACCTTGAAACTACCCAAAGCCATCTGGTGCACATCTGTGTGTCTTGAAAAAGAAACTAAATTATTTTCTTGGTAAAAAGAAGAAGAGGGGGGAAAAAAGAGAAAGATAATAGGACAGTCTAGTAGTCAGATTAGATTTTTGGAATGCTGATAGCCATGAATATCTACAAGATGATGTAGCCTGGACTAATCACAAAATAAATAATACAAGATAAAAAAATACTTGTTTTGTCCTTGCTTGATGATACACTGTATCTTATGGTATTAAACTGCACTGCACAACAAGATTACTCTCATTAGGAGAAAAAGTCACCTTGAAACAATGGAAAGATAAGTCATTTCCAGTCAGTTTCCCTAATCAGGCTTACAGCTATTCATTAAAGTACAACATGAAGGACACAATTACAGATTAAGTGTTTTTAACAGTGCTTTGGAACCAAGTTTATCTGAAATATGGAAAAAAATAAATGTAGGAAATGAAAAAAAATCCTCACCTCTTTCCTTTTGAAAACAAAACTATTTTAATAACTTTCTAATACTCTTTATTATATTGAATAGCTAATGAAAGACTTAACTACATAATTCAAAACAAATTGCTGCACCAAACCATTTTCACAGTACATGACTGAACAGACAGAGGTGTCAGAATGTAAGAGGTATCTAGGAAGGAAAGAGGAGAGGTCTTAGTGTTAAAGAAGTTTTCTTGCATGAGTCTTGCATGTTTTGTGTATCAACTATTTTTGCATCCTAGCATTTAACACAGGTTAAAAATATGCTCTGGGTATGAATGATGATAGGCAGGAGACTAAACCTTAACAGCTGCACATGCAGCTAGCTATAAAAAGGAGTTTCCTTTGGTTGATTTTTCAAAGAGGCTGGTCTTCAGATTTCTCCCACAGCTTTTACTAGACCCTCAGGAATAAAAGTTTCACAATATTTAAAAGGTAATTTTATTTCTAGAACATCAGCTGATTTTAAGAATCAGCAAAAGCTAACAGAACGACCAAACTGAGATAAAGTTTCATTGATACCCAGTACCATTGCCTCACAGTAGGTTAAAATCTCAAGGATTTGCTGTTCAGGCTCAATCTCAAAGGCACACATCTTGTTGGTACTGCATCTTCACTGTTTTATTTGTTCCTATCTACTCCTATTATGTAGTAATTCTTGTGCTTGCACATCTGTAGAGTTCCCCCACCCAGGAGAAACAATGGCATTGAGTCCCCAGGGACCCCGCCCCTCTGCCTGAGGGAGATAAACCCAGGAATAGAAAAACTCCACCCTTCTCCTATAAAACCCACCACTCTGCCCCAGTTTGAGGTTTTTTCTGGCTATGGGATAAGCTGAGTATGTTCCATATTTGGTGTCGCCCCAAATAAATGGATCCCTGGACTTAACCAGCAGAAACCCTTCTTGTTGTGTGTCCTGCCGGTCTCCAGAGCTTCCTGCACCTGATCCTGATGCTACAGAACACAACACCTGTCTACACTGTCATTAATTAGTGCAATGTTTTAATCTGTAAACTAGATCACCATGATGGACTGTTTACCATATACTTGCCTGAGATATATAAAATCCTTCTAAAAGAGGAAACTTTGGATTTATCTCTTTCCAACTTATCCAGGAGGATCTAAGGCTCCATCTTAATATTGTAGCTATTAGCTGTGTTTAAGGAGTAGATCCTTTTCTGTTGTACAGAGCTGTATCATGACAGTTGAACAAAAATGCACATGAATAGGTTCAAAGATTTTTGAAAGCTTTCAGTTACATTAAATTTTATTAACACTCTAGCTGTGTTTCTTCATATTAGCTCATGTTGTGGATAGGCTTGATGGTTCATGAGAAAGTTGAAGGAAAAGGGTTTTCTACATGTCATGTTTTATGGCTTTTTTTCAAATATGCTGGGTAGAAGATTTCTTGTGGACAGAGATTACAATGACAAATTTGTATCTTGATGTCAATGTGTGGGCTCAGTATCTACAATCTCACAGTAGTCAGCAAAGTCTAGACAGCCTTTCAGCTGATCAGATGTAACATCTTGTTTAGGATGACAGAACTATGCTCTAGGCTTGACAGTACTGACTACAGCTCCTTTGACTATTGTTAAAAGAGCTTAAGCCTCACTGCAGGGATATAGCCATTTATATGCAAACATCTTAACCTGCAAGATGAATCCAACACTACAAATATTTGAACTCAGAAATGTATCTTTCTTCTTGGAAGTATGCAGAAATTATCAGCCATAAACACCAGCCTAAACAAAAAGGTGAGGAATTGTTAAGCAGAGAGGAGTATTTGGGCAGAATAAAGCAGCACCAGTATCATCCACCATCACAATGTACACAGGCAAGACTAAGATACAACCAATGAACTCACACATACACAGCAAGCAGTCACTGAATTCATAGCAAACTCAGTGTGTAATGACAGGGAGCAACTGGAAAGCATGGGACAACTTCAATCACCTAAAATTTAGGCATTTAATCCAGGTGACTAAATTTCTCTTTGGCTACTGAAGTGCTTCAATAGCTTCAGAAGGCACCAATAGCAGGATATTATTCCTTTTGTTTCACCCACCTTGCCTATCTGGTGAACCATTCTTGCAAAGTACCCACTGCTCCCCAGCAAGTTCAGACAACTAGCTCAGGCTTGTTACCTGGCTAAGCTCACAAGGAACAAATTCTAAACAATCACCTATTCTAGACTGGAATCTTCAATCAAAAATATCCTTTTTTATTGCCTAATAAACACAAGACTAAAAAACCTAATAATCTTAAACCTTTTAATAAATTGCCTGCATATACAAATCTATACAGCCTAACTTGTGATACCTACCGGCCATGTAACTTAATATGGAAGTTAGAATATCTTACTACTTATTATTGGAAATGCCTTCATAGTTGCACTTAGAGTAAAAAAAAATGTGCAACATGGTTACATTTTCTGAAGGCAGTATTTCTCTGAACACTATGTTCTTTGAAATCAGTCTTGGCCCCTTAAAAAAATTCTGTTCTGTTCTCCCTCCTCACTGGTGATAAAGTCCAACTTTTAAACACACCACTAGGCATTTTAATCACATCAGATAAAAGAAAAAAAGCTATATGTGCATTTCAATGTTCATAATTTAATCATAATATTTTCACAGAAGAACTGGAAATAGACTTGCAACACAAAATGTTCACAAAATGTCTTCAACTCCTGACAACAAGCAGAGGCATTTTAATGGGGGAGTATTTCTAAGTGATCAGGGTATATTTGCCATTTTATCAGAGACACAAAATACAGCGCTAGAAGTATCAACAGGTGGATTTTAAACAAGACACAAAAGCAAAGTACTTGTACTTAACTTCCTAAGGGTCCTATCAGTCCATTTCTCTAGTCTGTCAAGGTCCTTCTGGATGGCAGCAGAACCCTCTGCTGCACCAGACACTCTTTCCAGTTTTGTACTACCAGCAAACTTGTTGAAGGTGGACCCTGTCCCATCACCCAGGTCACTAATGAACACACTAAAAAATCCCTGGGATTTAGCACTAGTAACTGGGCTTCCTGCTATGGATCACAGCCCTTTCGAATGCTCCTCTGAAGTACAGCTCTTCCTTACAGACAACTATCATAAAACACTGGGACATCCAGAAAAAATCCTTTTTCTATAGAAATAACCGCTTTGACTTGAATATCAGGCAAGACACAGCACAGCTTTTTCAGAGTGACCGAAGTCATACTAAATTGCCAGTGTATGCTGTAACACGGCTGGAGCTACACTCAGAGTACACACACACACTTGTATGCCTGAATGACATTTGAAATGACAATATGACAGGTAAGATAACCTGAATAGTAGGAGGAAACATTACAAAGCAGGAGGATTCTGCTTCTGTGAGGATGCATAGAGACCTGAAAACTCTACTGTCCAGAGCAGGAATGCTGCAACAAAGGAAGCTGGCAGAGGAATGCCCAGAGCTGGTATCCTTCTCGTGCCTCTCTGCCACATCAGAGCAAAGAGCAAGCAGCAAGAAGCTCAGCTTTGCTCTCCCACATCCAGGCTGTGCAGGGTGTGGTGGAGGGACACCGGCATCTAGTGGTGATGGCCGGGGTGACCACAAACCGCCCTGCCAGCTCCAGTCCCCTGAGCACCTGCTCTCCATTCCCTCCAGACTACAATGGCCAGCAAGTGCAGAATCTGCCTGGCCATGCTATTTTAAGAAAAACAAATGCAAGAGCAAGGGAAATGAATCCGTGGCATTATCTCTGTGTATATGTCTGTGGTGCTCTATTTCCTTTTAAATGAGACTGTTCAAACACCACCACTGCAAGAACCAAAGGTTGCTTAGCTCAACGTTCCCAGTCACTCGAAATAGCAGTTCATGATTCAAGTTTTCCAAGGTTCTTGAAACTTGACTTGTTAAAGTAAATGTTATGAATTACTGTCTAGCTTGTTGAACAGTAAATCTCAGCAAAGCAAAAGGATTTCTAATACTAAGCAGATCCAAAAAATGGAAAACCCATTAAAATCTAATCACTCAGCAAATAGCAAAACTTTTTTGGAATTAAAATCCCAAAGCAATTCTGTCAGATGTTTTTGTCAGGGAAAAAACAGATAGCCATGGCCATCAGTTTTATAATGAATTTCAAGAGAGTAGTCATAGCAGATGCCTAAGTTGTAGTATATAAAATATTTAGATGCTAGAAATCAGCCTGTACTTCAATACCTCACCCATAACCTCAAAACATAAAGTTGCCTGCTTAGATTTCAAATATCGTGTGGTAAAGATCTTCCTTTATTGCCTTCTCTTCTTAGAAATAACAAGTGGCAGGTTATGAAACATATTGGTAAGTCAAAACTTGACAATTCATGGTTAAAGCTGACAGCCTTACATTTCTAAACGGGTTTAGCTTCAAGAACATCTGAAACTGGCATCTTCCTACAAAATGTTTCAGCTTGCATAAATCAGAGGTTTTTCTTTTAGTGTAGTTCAGATAAATACTCATGCACACATGCATGCTGGTGACTATACTTCTACATATTAAGATTAAAGACTAAAAATGAGACTAAATCTACTGGCTTTTGGAAATAACTGCCAAAATCAGAAGAAAGGAAAGAAGACCATGGGTTTTGGTTCTTTCTGCCTGCTAGAATAGTATGGAATCTGCAGATGGAACTGCAGTAAAGAAACCAGGCAGTGACACTGCACTAGCATAGTACTTCCTTCCTAGTGGCCAACCCCAAAATACAGCAAAAAACAGATAAAGCATTAGCATCATTTAATTGCTGGGTTTGCAAAAGTTTTCCAAAAGTAATCAATCTTATACTTCTAGAATGCCAATTTTTCACTTGATGGCTTTTTGACCCAGATGATTTTTCAGCCTCAGTTTTATAGTAAGTTTAATTGATTCTGTTTTGCAGAATCTGTCCCCTGAAACCTTTGAAAAAGGTCAGACACAATGTCAGGTCTTTGCTTAGCACAAACATCATTCCTGTCATGTTTAACGAACTTCACAGGTTTAGTAAAATAACACTTTATTCATTAATTTTAATAGCTGACAGCTGAATATCTTAATATTTCTATGAGGAGGGTTCCTGTTTTGTTGGAATAAAAAGGTTAAAGAAAATTTTACTCTGAATCCTTGTTACTGGGCTGCACATAGCTCACAAAAGGATTCTAGCAAGAGGCACTTCCTCATCACCCTTGAGTCATCAACTTATCAACAGATTATGTCATTTTCTCAGAGTAAAATAATTTTGGAAACCTTATCTAGCAATAACCTGTACGATTTTAACCTAGATACAGGAATAGTGACAGACTTTTAAGGAAACATGCATCTATGTGTAAGTCATACCCCTTACTTTTACTGAATCCTGTTGTAGCAGAAAGACTGTAAGAATGAATCACTGTACCTTCCTGTGCAGACTGGCTTCCAAACCAAGTATTGTTTTTGAAACTAATAAACATTAGTTTTATGTTAGTTTCATTACGTTAGCATTATCTCCTTATTCTTAAAACTTCTTTTATAGCAACTATATATAAAATTACTCTTGAGATCAAAGAGTGAAACAAAGCACAGTTCCACAGAAACTCACCCACTCCCTCTCTGCACAATTTAATCTTGCAACATCATTTGCTCAGACAACCCTGGTATGAACTACCTTGGCTCAAAAAATACTTTATTTTGATGACTGCTTACTGGTAAAAGATTTTTGCCTAGTTTAATGAACCATAAACAACTTTTCCATTTTCTTCTACATCTGACAATTCTGCAGCAGCATCAGTACAGCCCTTCAACTATGCCTGTGTTTTCTATTAATCATGGCCTCATTGCTTCTGTGCAAAAGACAAAAAAACAAAGGAAATGCCTATTCCTGTGGATTATTTATGAGCTATGGTTGAATGCAGTAACTTTTTTATTGGCTGTGGCATCTCTGGAATTTGATCAGTGGTTTAGGAGTCATACCAAATCAGAGGAAGAGTATCTATGTAACTGAGAGAGAAAAGATGTTATGGAAAAGGAGGGAAAAGTCAAGGTAAAGACAAAAGTCTAGATTTCCTTCACCAAATTTTAGCTAGAGATTTTGCATTTTATCTAGACTAATCAACCAGGCTTCCTTCATAATCTAGCAACAGACAGTGCCTTAATGCTTCTGGAGTGATTTATCTCTATTTTGATGCCTATGTGTCTCTATAGCTCTAAGAGATGGTTCCCTGATAACTGACTGAAGCTAGATGTTCTTTTTCAGCATAGCTAACATGTGACTAAAGCACACTCTCCACTGAGAGACCTACGACAGGAATCAAGTCGCTCTAGATTTCACTTACAGTTGGGAGGAGGGGGGAAGGGGAAGAGAAGATGTTATAAATAATTTATTATTAAAAAATATTATAAGAAAATAGTAAAATAACAGGAGTCAACTCAGCTACCTCCGTATCTCCACATTTTATGACCTTCCAAAATCAAAAAACTCCAACAAAGCTTCTGCCTGGCATGGAATACAACGAAATCAAACAGATTTATGTAACAAAGAAATATATTACTATTGCTTTTAAAAAGGTTAGTCTGGAGCTAGAAAAACAGATAAGGGACTCTGTAATCTTAAAATAAATTTCCTGTCTTTCATATTTCCCATTGAAATTACTCTATTATTTATTCACTCTGTATTAATTCAAACATGCATACCTACCTTTATGGTAACATTTCCTTTTGTTATTTTTCTCATATTGAAGCCTACTGTAGGAATCATGTCTTCTGTAAACTGCCCTGACTAGAATATAAAAACAAAATAATATTTATTATAAAGCAGTTGATACATACAAGAAAGGTTCCCATTTGCAATCTAAAAAATGTTACTTTACAATACTGTAAAATATCACATCAATTTACAGCAAGAGTGCTGGCTGGCCAGCACTTCAATTACTGCATTGTCACATCAAGGAGACTGTTCATTTCAGCCCCTTTAAATGATCTTTTATTCTCTTCAGCAACAAAGATCACCCCAGAAACCGCGAGACTTCACATAATTCTTCATCTGATCCTTTGGCAGCCCAGCCAGAATACAGAATTGTAGGATGATTTGAGTTGAAAGAAACCTTCAAAGGTCACCTAGTCCTACCCCTAATATGATAAAATATTATATAACTGACTACACCATGACTTTTTCCTGTAGTTTCACACTACTGTTACCTCTAGTTTAACTCCAAGACAGTGAAGGATTACCCATGCAGAGAGTACTATGTGCAGACTTGTTTCTCCGTGTAGGTGACAGCAGAGGAATCTTGCTGGAGAGTTAAGAGAACGCCATTAAGGCAGGAAAGTACAAGGCACTAACCCAGTGTACCATAAACCCCAAACATAAACCCCCAGCACAAAAATGCTGCCTGTTCCCCCAGATCAGAGAAATATTTTCACAACAGAGACACTTCTCATCACACCAACGGGAATCTTCAAGTCACCTAAGAAGACACCTTTTGAGGATAAAGACAAAGCTTAGATCAAAGTAGGTAATTCATCATTCATTGTTCCTTTTGAAAATGCAACATTAACAAGCTATTGTGTCCTTCTGGACATGGTACAATAAGATAGGCAGTTTCTTACTTAAGTTATGCCCTCACAGAGGCCCAGGTGCTCTCTGCAACACACAGCAATCCTGGTTTTCCAGTCATCCAGCAAGGAAAGCAGCACTTTCTGGGCCTGCCACTGCCCTTCCACATCTATCTGCCCATATTTAACTCATCAACCCTGGGTTGATGTACCCTGGGTTGTTTCATTTTTTCAGAAGAAAATATGGCTATATGGACAAGGCAGGATGCGGTCATGTTCCAGCAGTTCCCTCTCATCTGAGAAATGGAGGGTCAGAGCTTCAGGGTACACTGGAACAGCAAAGTCTCACAGCCCCTCCAGGGCTATTCCTGGGGTCTGGACAATTTCTGAAACTTTTCTCTTTCCTGTTTGTGTTGGAGTGAGAATACACTCTGCCTCCAGTTTACAATATAATATATTTACAATATATTAAATGTAAATTATATAATATCAATATATAATATCAAATAATTTTACAACGTATTTACAATATAAGGTTAATAATTTTTAATCTGGGGCTTTAAAAACTGTGTAATTTTTGACAGTTACATGATTGTTTCACGAGATTTTGGAGTCTCGAATTAGCGCCTTCAAGCAAGAAACAACTTCCATCAGTTCCTTGTTCAACCTTACTTATGAGAATCCTCTAAATTCTGTACTATACATCTTCACCATCTTTTGTCTCTTTTTTTCTCTTCCTCCCTGCTTCAGTAATTTGTCAACAGCAGTAGGAAATACCAAGCAAAGGCAAAATCCTCTGTAGTTTCATACAGATACACATACAGATACACTGATAGAAGTTTTTAACTGGATATAAGACAAAGCCAACCAGTAAACCCTCTTGTGTATCAGATACTGGTTTGCCCAGGAAAATGGTGGAGTCACCATCCCTGGAAGTGTTCAAGAATGCGCTGGATGTGCTATGGCTTAGTTGACAGGGTGGTATTTGGTCAAATGTTGGACTTGATGATCTTGGGAGTTCTTTTCCAATCTTAATGATTCCATAATTATACAAATTTGTTAAAATATGTAGTACCTATATGGAGGACTGACATATAAATGCATATGAACACATAAACACTGAAAATGGAGCATCATTATTCAAGGACAGGAATGCCTGGAAAACCAGACAGTTGACACAGGAGGCTGCTGTCAGAATTCTACTTTTGTCAGCAAGTTACACATCATATGTAATATGCTAAACTGGAAGACAAAAGATAAAACAAACAAAAAAACCAAACTACCATAACTGCTCTAGTACAGATAAAATAGGAGATAGAATGCAAAGAATTAGCATCTTCTTCATTGGTCTTTAGTCTTTTCCTCTAAAAATTCCCCATTCTAGTTGAATGGACCCAGATACAAAGAAAGTATTATGTCTATAGATTTTTATTTTTCCACACAGTGAAGAAAGGAATTGGTTCAACTGTTTTCCATAATTAGTCCAACAGCAACAGCTCTGTTTACTGTGTTTTAAGTGTTATAACCACCTGACCAACATAAAGTAAAAAGTCAGTACTACTGTGCTTGCTATGTAAGCAAGCAATAGGCAATTTGTCATGTAAGTTTGCATGACAAATTGCCTATTTTTGTGAATATTTAAGAAGTGAAAAAAATGTTATTGTCATATTTCAATAAAAAACAGATTACCTCCCAACACAAATGAAGAATAACTGATGTCAAGAAGTTTGTAATGTCCTCTTAAAGTTTCTGACTATTGAACTGATAATGAACACTGTCATTACCCCTTATCATATCAACAAACATGGACCAGATTCTACTCCATTACATCAGTGCACATCCACAGTACATGACAGTGACTTTATCCAAGGTTTCCATTGGTAACTAAGGACTAAATATGGCTCAAACTCTTGAGAGCAGACTGTCTCAAAGGGTGTTTATTCAGTCTTAGCAAGACAGGATCTCTTAGTTCTCCTGCAAAGTGAAAAAAATTGTAATTTCCAATGTTTTTTTCTTGATCCACTGCAGTCTGCATTTTAAGTAGCCACTATTTTACAACAATTATTTTCTCTGTCACACTCTAGCCACATATTCACATACATAGAGTTCCCAATCTGTTTGCCCTTCCCATATCAATAGCATTCAAGAGTAAACTATTATTCATTGCCTTATCCTAATTTTTTTCCAAAATTCTTCAATCACTTTTCTTCGGTGATTATCACAGCATGCCATCTCCAGACTGGAAGATCCAAAATCTACAAAACCTGCAATATGTGACCCTAAGCCACAAAACTTGAATGTAGAATACCTTGTAGAATACTCTTAAGAAATAACATTTGCAGGGAAAATCAGACCTTGCAGGAGCATTCCAGTGCTAAAGACAGCATCACAGAGACAAACACCTATGATGCCATTCCATTGGTGGTATAGTACAAAGGAGTGGACAGTTAAACACACAAAGTCTGCCATCACACACTACTAAGGTCTCAGAGTTGCTGTGTTCCTCTTTGCTCAGTTCATGAAAACAATCCAAAAAGCATGTCATTTGTCATGCCTTTTCCCCATTCCTAGGCAAGGCCCTCCCTTGGGAAATGAACACTTCCAATGGGCGTAAGAAGCACCAAGGCCTACCTTAGAAAGATTACCCAAGTGCCTGACAAAACAACTAAAACACCAGCTACAGGTATATTCCATTGGTTGCTGATGTCACGAAAAACATACTCTCATTGGGCACTTGAAATTCCTTTTCCACCTGTTCTCTCTCTGCTTCTTCATTTACACTAATGCATAACCTCTTATTTTTCTCTTAATCCATAATCATATGCAAAAGTAAGTGACAAGTATCATATAGTCAGGTCTTCATTGCCTCAGTCTCTCTGACTTTAACCCACATACCTCCCAGTCTGGTTTTGATTCATGCTCTATTAGCTTTTCACAATAAGGACTAACGAAAATATAGAAATTTTGGTCTCATAGCAGCTGAAGCTGCAATAAACCTCACAAGTGACATCACCTTGCAGAAAAGCTTCACTAAGCTTCATGATTAGTAGTAAGCAAATGTAACATATATTTTTTTTTTTAATTTTTTTTCCATCTTCTGATGGCCCTCCGAAATCTTGGGGATAGACCCATATTCAGTTTGGAGGGCACAGCAAACAAAGATGATGAATGTTTTTCAGCATGGTGACAAAAAAAGAAAATGTCATGGCAGGTGTCAGCATTAGAGAGGCTGCAAGGCCATAACCAGAGGGGGAAAGGAATGCTAGAATCAGACTTGAATGCTGGAGAAGAGCTATGGAGGATTTGTGGGAGGCATTAGTATTGCTGAAACCGATAGGAAGAGGGAAATCAGTAAAGGGCAATTTGTGGCCTTGAGAGATGCACAGTGCATTATTCTGGGATGCACAGAACACAGAAAGGCAACCGGACCCACGGCAAGCGCCCATGCGCATGAATCTGCTCCAAGATGGGCACGCTTTGCAGCCAGACCCAGGAGAAATCTTCTTCCTCCCTCTGTAAATACTTTCACACACACCTTAGCCTCCCGCTGTGAAATTCTCGAGGATGCAAACCATGCAAAAGCTGCCTCATGCTCTCTCCCGCCCGCTCCCCCTCCTTCCCTCGGTATCCCACCACATCCCACCGCAACGCCGCGGGACCCCACGGCAGGCGGTGGCACCACCGCAGCACAAACCCGCACTTGTTGCGGGGGAAAGGCCGCGGGGCGGCGGCCCCGGGCGGGC
>VWYI01042115.1:6090-17392 GCA_013399455.1 Anthoscopus minutus
AGGGAGTGCAGGTGCGCAGGAACGGAGGTTCAGGAGGTCCCGGGGTCAAGGAGAGGGCGGTGAGGGTACTGGGAGAGGCGGGATGGGGGGTCCAGGGGTCACTGTGCCGAGGAAAGGGCGTGCACGGGTCCGCGGTGTTCAGGAAAGTGGAGAGTGGGGGCTGGGAAAGGCAGGAATGGGGGTCCAAGGAGTCCCGGAGTCAAGGAAAAGTGGGGGCTGGGGTCTCCGAGAGGGGGAGAGGGGAGAAAGGGGGTGCGGAGGGGAATTGGTGCTGGATAAGGGGGTAAAGGGGGATCCTTGTGCTGGACATTGGGGTGCGCGGGGGTCCGGGTGCGTGAGGATGGAAGGTTTGGGAGGGTTCCAGTCCTGGATATGAGGGTGCACGGGGGTCCTGCTGCAGCGGAATGGGGATTCAGGGGGTCCCGGTGCAGCATAACGGGGTGCAGTGGGTCCTGGTACCCAGGAAAAGGGATCCAGGGGGTTCCCTTCCCAGGTTCCGGGATTCAAGGGATCCCAAAGACTGAAAATGGGGGTTCAAAGTGTTCCGGTGCTCAGAAATGGCGGTTCAGGAGGTCCCGGTGCCCAGAAATGAGGGTTCATGGAGGTTTCCCTGCCTGAGAATGAGGGTTCAGGGTTCCAGATAAGGGGGTGCAAGGGTTTTGGGGCTGGAGAAGGGGATCCAGGGGTGTTCTGGTGCCCCGAAATGAACGTTCAAGGCGGTCTCTGTGCCCAGGAAGGGCGTTTTGCCCGGAAATGGAAGTGCAGGGGGTTCCCGGTGCCCAGGAATTCCGGTTCATGGGGGACTCGGTGCCGCACCTTGAGAGACGCAAAAGTGACCGGGAGAGTGTGGGGAGGGAGAGGGAACAGAGGAAACCCTGGGAATTCCCCTGAATCCTCCCCAGGACCTCCCAGGACCCCCCTGCAGGGGAGGGAGATCTGGGGGGATGCAGATATTGGGAGGTCTGTGGGGTCCCTGTGCCCAGGAAAGGGGGTCCAGGGGTTCCCAGTGTTGAGGAAAGTGGGATCTGGGAGCTGGGAAAGGCGGAATGGGGGTTCAGGAGTTCCCTGGATCACAGGAAAGGGGATCTGGGAGAGGCGGGCGGATCCCAGGGACGCAGTCTGGGAGATGTGATATCGAGACGGGAGGAAAGGGGAATTCCAGGGAATTCATCTGGATCCCACTGGATCTCCACTGAGACCTCTGAGATCCCGGGACACCCTCTGAGACCCCCAGAACTCCTTCCAGGAAGCACCAAGAATGGAGAACTGGTGCGGAAATTTGGGACATCTGGGGGTCCAAAAGCCCAGGAAAAGGGCGGGTCTAGGGTCTGGGAAAAGCGGAGTGCCCGTGAATGGGGGTGCAGGGGGATCCCAGAGCACTGACAGGGGTGGGGAGGGGTCCCAGTCCTGGATAAGGGGGTGCAGGGGTTCCCAGTGCTGGAGGAGGGAGTACAGGGGTGTTAGAGAAGCTAAAATTGAGAAACTCTTTAGGCATGAATGCTCAGCAAAAGATTCTGAAAATATGAAACTCATAATCAAGGAGAAATGAAGGTTAGCTTTGAGACTCGGGATACTGAGTCAGTTACTCTATAACTCAAGAACAATAGCCTAGCCAGCGAAAAGAGAATCCTCTGAACTAAACAAAGCCCTTTTGCTGATAGACAATCCAAAGGTTGAAATAGAAATAAAAGTCAGTTTTGCCACTGATGTTGATTGGCAAAAGCCTAGCCAGACAAGGAAGAATCTGAGGAATGTGAACTCAGATAGGATAATAGAGTCACACTTATAGGCTGTATGCAAAACCCCTTGGAATTCGTATTATATGTTGGTTGGTTAGTGCGAACTAGAATATTCATTATAGAAAAAGATATAATGTATTGTAAGAAGAACCTCGCTCTCTTAACTCTCCTTACGCTCTTAATTCTCCGATCTCTTTGCTCTCTGTTTACACCCTTAACCCTTAATCTCTTTTTGCTGGCCCTCTCTGGCCTTCTCCTATCTCTTCCTTCTCCTCACCCTCCCCCCCTAGCTCCCTCACCTCTATCCTCATGCTCAGCTTGCTTTCTCTCTCTGTCTCTGAGCATGTTGTAAGCTGAAGCTATAGCCTCAAACGGAGCTCTGTCCCTGTTAACAATAAACTGTCTTTTCCTTGAGCTGCCTGGCATGGTTAGAGAGCCTGTAGAGTCCCTGAGGAATCTCATGCAACTGCAACTGATACCCATACCTGCATTTTTACATCTACTTCTACATCTGGTGCTCATTGCGGTTAGAGTAGTCCCACGGACTTCTGCATTGAGGGTAAAGTGACTAGACTGGTTTTTCCACCTCTAAGGGCTGTCTCTGAGCACAGCTTTGTGCTGGCAAGGCACTGCAAAGCCATGTCTCTTTAAAAGTTTTCCGGCGGTGCCCCAGGGCACAGTGCAGCGGTGCTAAAAGCATCGACAGCATCTGAGCCCCGTGAGGGGAGGTTTCCCGCATGGTTAGAAGGGGGCAGTGTGCGGAATGGCATCTGTACCCCAAGTGTTCCGCGGAGATCCAAAGCACAGGGTGCCGTTACAACGTGATGCCGCACCTGGGTTTGACGGGGACACCTCCGCATGGAAGAGCAAGGGGTAAGCATTGCCACACGTCTGTACCCTGACCTCTTTAAAAGTATTCTGCTGGAGCCTTTAGGCAGGACAAGCTTGCTGAGCAGAGTCCAAGCAGCGTGGTATAGAACGGGCGAGTTTTACTGAGAATCACTCGTCCTGGTGTTGAGTGGAGAGACACTGGCGACTCCCGGAGAGGAGGGAAGTCTTGCAGTGTCTGGAGCATGGATGGAGATGCCTGGCTAGCACCCCCATCGCCGAGCTCAGAGGGACAAGCCTCGTTTGAATATAAGGGTGAGTGAAAACCAGGTCTAGTCATGGGACAGGGCTATTCTGCCCCAGATACAGAAACATATAAGCAGTTGAAATATTTATTGAGAACCAGCCCAAGTAACGTACCAAAAGACAAACTAAAGAGTTTATTAGCATGGACAGTAGCAACTTTTCCAAATACAGAACGCTCAGCAGTCTTTAGCAAATACTTCTGGGTCACAGTTGTGAATAAGCTTTTTAATAATATATCCTGCCGCGATAAAGTGGCCGTGGAGCTCCTCCCAGCTTGTATGGGGCTTGCCGAGATGTCCGCGGCAAGGGCTATACAAGCGGTGCATGCCCCATCCAGCGCCCTGCACCCCGCGGTTCCCATCTCTACCGCCCCACCTCCCCGCCCTCTCGGTTCCAAATGGTGCGGCCCCTGCTCCTCCCCCATCCCCCACCCATACAGCCTCTGCCTCCCCCATCCCAGCTTTTGCAACCCCTGCCGCTGCTCCCCTGTACTCAGCGGCTCCCGCTTCTCCCCCGCTCCCCAGCCTTGTGGACTCCTCTGCTGCGTCCCGCTGCTCCAACCCCCCTCCATCCCATCCTACCTTTCCCAAACTCTCCCGCTGCCCCCGCCCCGACCCGCGTGCCCCTCTCCCTGCTTTTCCCACCCCGAACTGCAGCACGGGCTCGGTGAGGGCGGAGATCCTGCCTCCGCCCGCCGCAGCTACGGGGGAACCGCCGGTGCTGCCGGCATCACTTGCACATGCGCAGCCGCCTCCCCCACAGCAGAGCCCCCCCATGGCAGCGCCCTCTGAAACCGCGGCGGGGGAGAAGGGGGAAGGGCGCGCGCTAAGGCCGCCGCTGCCACACCCACCACAGTCGCCGGCATTAACCCCTCCCGCGCCGGTAATGTCACCGCCGCCGACCCGCAATGTCGTGCTTTCCGTGACGTCATCAATGTGGCCGCCCGGTAACACGGCTCCGTGCTACTCCGAACGTCAGCCAGCACAGCTCCCCAGGCCCGTGTGACTGCGAGAGACCAGCCTGGCACCAAGCAGGCCCCCCAGACTGCTGCCCAGTCCAGCTGCCGCTGCAGGCCCGACCGCGCTGCCCGTGCCTTCAGCACCACCACCGTCTTTCCCCATGGAACAGCACCCGACGCTGCAACCGCCGTCACCGAGTCAGCCCACTGCGACTCCACGGCCCGATCCAACACCAACTTTCCCAGCCACGAGAAAAAAGGACAGGACCAGCCCTATATTAACCACTCAAGCAGTGAGAGAGACAGACAAAACCAACAATATCTCGGAAAGGAAAGAGAACTCCCTAACTCCTGAAAATTGCAAAGCTTCAGAAAAATCTCCTGATGCATTGCAAAGCAGACAAGTATACCCTTTTGCTCCAGACAAACCTTTTTTTCTTGCCCATAGATTGCCAAAGACGATACTCACATCTTTGGAAATGATCTCTCAAATTAATATCAAAAGCAGAACAAGGCTTCTCTCAATAGAAAGCCATGAATTCATAACCATCTGTTTATCCTTGGTCAAAACATATTCTAATTGGGAAATGAAAAAATCAGAAGGCTCATTCTATGCTTTGCTAGATTCTCCAAAAGTCTGTTCCATCTATGATCTGGCACACAAATTGATCAAGACCAAATTATGCTACAAAGACCAACTCCTGATCAGTGAAGAATCTGTAGATGCAGCTGTCCTCTTCACTGACAGGTCAAAACAAACACACAATTCAGTAATTACATGTCAGGATTTGGACACAGGAGGCTGAAAAGGTTGAAGGCTCTCTCCAAATTGTTGAATTGGCATTCCCAGAAGCTTTCAACCTTAATTTTAGCAAACATTCATTTGCTAAAATCGTTAAGAGAATGGAAGGATCCGCACCTTTGGCTCACCTGTCTTTATCAGATTCTGCTCCACAAGAGTGATCCCTGTTCTATTTGTTACCTTATAGCACATTCAGATTTTCTAAGATTCATAGTAGAAAAAAAGACACAAACAGATGCACAGGCATCCACAGCATCTTAAGAGACAGCTGCCACAAGCATTGAAAGCCCTGCTTCAGTGTTTGCCGTAGCTATACAGTACAAACAAGTTTGCCAGTATTTCTCACAAGCATCCTTCTATAAAGAAAGAAATTTCATTTGTGTAAATGCATAATTGCTTTTTACCCTTTTTGTTCCAGTTAATGCAAAGCAACCAAAGATATGTATCTGGGTTACTTCAGCCAAAGACATAAAACACAATAAACTCCTTTCACCTCTTAAGTTGAAGTGCCTCTTCCAGAAAGGTGCCTCTGTCACTTTGGATTTATAGGCAGCTACAAAACTCAAAAGATTTGGCCAGTCAAATCAAAACATATGACCCTTCTGGACTTGGTAATCATTTTGAAGGATTAAGCGTTGCACCTTGGCTAAGGGAATTCAGAAAAATAGGCTTGTTTATTTTAATAGTGATAATTGTAGTCTTAGTAGTAATACCCTGTATACTTTAGTGTGTACAAAAATTAATTTGTGATGTCTTAATGGTTCAGTTGAGGAGAGGGAGATGTTAGAGAAGCTAAAATTGAGAAACTCTGTAAGCATGAATGCTCAGCAAAAGATTCTGAAAATATGAAACTCATAATCAAAGGAGAAATGAAGGTTAGCTTTGAGACTCGGGATACTGAATCAGTTACTATATAACTCAAGAACAATAGCCTAGCCAGCGAAAAGAGAATCCTCTGAACTAAACAAAGCCCTTTTGCTGATAGACAATCCAAAGGTTGAAATAGAAATAAAAGTCAGTTTTGCCACTGATGTTGATTGGCAAAAGCCTAGCCAGACAAGGAAGAATCTGAGGAATGTGAACTCAGATAGGATAATAGAGTCACACTTATAGGCTGTATGCAAAACCCCTTGGAATTCGTATTATATGTTGGTTGGTTAGTGTGAACTAGAATATTCATTATAGAAAAAGATATAATGTATTGTAAGAAGAACCTCGCTCTCTTAACTCTCCTTACGCTCTTAATTCTCCGATCTCTTTGCACTCTGTTTACACCCTTAACCCTTAATCTCTTTTTGCTGGCCCTCTCTGGCCTTCTCCTATCTCTTCCTTCTCCTCACCCTCCCCTCTTAGCTCCCTGACCTCTATCCTCATGCTCTCATGCTCAGCTTTCTCTCTCTGTCGCTGAGCATGTTGTAGGCTGAGGCTGGAGCCTTAAATGGCACCCGACACAACTACACAAGGGAGTCCCCATGCCCAGAATTGTGGCTTCGGGGGGATCCTGTTCCGGGAAATGTGGGTTCAGGGGGTGTTTCCTTCCCAGAATTCAGGGATCAAGGTGGTTTCGCTGCCCGAAATGGGGGTTCAAGGGGGTGCTGGTGACCAAAAATGGGGGTTCAGAGGGAGTCTCGATACCAGATGAGGGGGAACAGGGGAGTTCTTGTCCTGGGGGAGGGGATTAAGTGGGGTCATAGGACCCAAAATTGGGGGTTCAGGAGTGTTCCCCTGTCCAGGAATGGAGGTTTAGGGGGTCCCCTATGCCAAGAAATGGAAGTTCAGGGTGGTCTCGGTTTTAGGGGCTCCCACTCACCTCTTGTCGTGTCCCCCGGGTCCTCCAGGAGCACCCCCAGACCCTGCGGTGGAGCCATCACAGCTGCCCCCATCGCAGCTGTGGCGCAGTTCGGGAGATGCAAAAGTGCCGGAGGGAGCGCAAGGGGGAGGGGAAAAAGAGGAAGGGAAAAGGGGGAATTCCAGGGAATTCACCTGGATCCCCTCCTCGCACCTGTCTGGATCCCTTGGGGATCCATCTGAGACCCTCCTCGGCCGTGCACCGCGGGGCCCCCGGACCGGGCTGTGCTGAACTCCTGGGCCCTGCGCTTCAGCTCTGCCTGGAACCCACTGGGTTCGGCCCAAAGCCGGGGAAGCCCTGGGATCTGTGGATCCCATTTTTCCTCGGAGTATGGGTCCCCACCCCCGAGGGAGTAGGACTGGTCGCTGGGATGGCAATCCCTGATTCCCAGTCTCCTTCTTTGCTGTTCTCTCCCTCTCCTTTGGGAGATCATAAATCCCAGAGTGGCTGGAGAGCCCCATACCCAGTTTGGCTTTCGCAGGAAAGGGAGGCCTGGGGGTTGTAGGAGAATGGCTTGCTTCACGAGGCTGTGGCTCTCTGGAAGAACTACACACCCCTGATCTTTTGTTAAGATGAGTCCTTGGTACAGTAGCAAGTGAACCAAGGATAAGAGGAAGCTAGAGTGCTAATGTAACATTAAGAAGGATGGAAATTTAGAAAACTAAAATACAAATGTAGCAATACACAGGATGAGAATACAGGATGAGAATTCTGCAAAATGTGTCTTATGGAGCTTGTGTGCTATGAAGGAGACCGATAATAAAGAAGAAACTGTCGTGTGAACAACAGCATTTGTGGAATCATATTAGAACACATCTCGCATGATTACTGTACTAATGCTATAAAACTGTTACTAAAATGGCAATAAAGTGGACCAAGCAGCTAACTCACAGAGTCGTTTCTTGATTCCCGAACCAGTCCCCAGCAGATGGTGCCTAAACTGGGACATAGAAGCCTGCGTGCTGACTGAAGACTTGCTCAAGAGATCCGGTGCTGCGAACAGGCACTGAGAATCCGCTGGATTCCGGAACAGGGTAAAAGGAGATTCAGCACAAAGAGCCTCTGATAAGAGAAAAGAGGAAAAGAGGAACTGATAGCCGTCCTCCGAAGTGCCGGTAAGATCGCTATCTCAGGAAATGGATAGAGAAGCGGCATTATCACTGCTGGCAGAATTTCTTGTTAAGTGAGAGGCCAGTGTAAGCACAAAAAAGCTCCAAGAGCTATGTAAATGGGCAAACGATAAGGGATTTATGCAAGATCCCACAGAAATCTTTAGCCGAGCTGAGTGGCGTAAAATTGGAGATGCTCTTTGGGATGCCACTATCGAGGGTTATAAGACTGCTAAAGACCTTGTTCCTACTTGGAAAGAAATCGCTTGTGCCCTAGATCAGTTTCAAGCTGAAAAACGTATGGCACTAACAGCACAAAACATGTTAGGGGGAGAAGATGCAGACATACCCGTAACAAAATCTCGCTTATTTACTGATCCTAGCCCTGCAAAAGGTATCATAGTACCTATTAAGGCTAGTGCAAAAGAAATTGCCAATCAGGCAATGGCATCCACTTCGGTAATTCCTAACACACCCCCTCTGTCTCTTGTTATTAAGCTCTGAAAAGCTGAGACGGGGTGTGGGCTGTGTGTCTGCTCAGTACCGTACACCTGACATTAAAGATTCCAATGAAGAAAGTTCAAGTAATGAAAAGGCTGCATCAGAAAGTGATGAAGTCCTATCCAAAATAGCAGATGGTGCTCATGTAAAGCCAAAGAAGCCATCTGACAAGATACTAGAGAAAGTTATACAGAAAATTAATAGTCTCAGTTCCCCCTGAAAGTCGCTTAGTGGGTGATATAAAAATTACCACTTCTAGAAGACTGGAAATACAGCCAGTTAAATCAAACAGTCACTGGTCAGGAGTCATCTGAGATGCTGTCTTTGAGGGACAGTGGGAGGCTGCAGCTGCTTGTCCTCCACATGCTTACCCGGTACAGCAGGTGACTCTTGCAAATGGGCAACTGGGAACACAGTATACAGCCTTTGAATGGAAGTTAATGCAACAAATGCGAGCCACAGTTACCCAGTATGGTCTCCATTCAGAGCCCTCTAAACAAATTATTACCTATATATTTGCATCTAATGTCTTGTCACCTGATGATTGTATGCCACAGCAAAATTATTACTCACCCCCTCACAATATGTGTTGTAGGAGTGAGAGTGGGAATCAGGTTGCAAGAAACTTAGCAATACACCACTGAACTTAGCAATACAACCAACTGATCCTCTCTATGGCGCTACTATTGATATGTTAATGGGCAAAGGAATTTATGCCTCAGCAGCACAACAGTTACAATTTCCAGTAGACTTGCATAATGCAACTGCTGAAGAGGCAAAGCAAGCCCTGTGAAGGATTCTGGCAGGTAAGAAAGCACCGAGCTACACTACTGTCAAGCAGGGAATAAATGAGTCTTTTGATTCCTTTGTCAATAGATTAGTTGTTTCACTCGATCAAGCAACAGATTTAACCCCTGAAGTATACGAGCAATTAATAAGAACCTTTGAATTTGAAAATGCAAATCACAAAGCAAAAATGATACTGGCAACCCTCCCGTGCACAGCTGACCTTGGAACCATGCTAGAGCGAATGGCACACTCAGTTTATCAGCAGCAAGCAGCATTCATGTCAGAAGCCATAGTAAATACTGTTAAAGAGCAAAACAAAACACTGGCAGATGCAATAGCTAATCAGACCCAAGCTTTTACTGCAGCCTTGAAACCCCTTGTGAAAGGAGGTTGCTCTTGGCCAACAAGCACTTGTTTTCGATGTGGGAAAACTGGGCATTTACATAAGCAATGTATAGGCACTGTATGGTGTAATAACTGCCAATCCAATACTCATGCTGCTATGGCATGCCGGCGCTCGGGAAGCGGGAGGAACAGTGCGAAGGGAAGCCACACACAGACAACAGCAGCTGCCTCCGAGGTACAGAGCTATGCCCTGCAACCACTGGGAGCCTGGGAATCAACCTGGAAACAGCAGTAGGAACCACCCTTATCAACAATCAGCCTAAAAAGATACCCACAAATTTCAAAGGTCCTATCCACCCATCGAAGCATGACATGGGAGCACTCTTGCTGGGGTGTTCGTCTGCAGGGTAAAAAGGCATTATGGTAGTGCTGGGACTTATTGATACAGATTGTACTGGAATCATTTATATTGTTGCTTATACGCTGCATCATCTTTGTTTATACCTCAAGGCAGCAAAATTGCGCAGATAATTCCTTTCCAGAATCAAATATCAGCAATGCTTAAAGGATCACAACCCTTGCAGCCAGAGAGAGGTGGTGCTGATTTTGGATCAACAGGACCAGTTACATTCTTGACTTTATAGATGCAAGATTGCCCGATTCAGAAGGTAATTGTTATAAATGGACAAGAACAGATAACCATTCTAGCTTTGCTGGATACGGGCACAGATTTCCATTATTTCCAGCAAAGTGTGGCCACGACACTGGCTGCTTCAATTAACAATGACTGCTATCAATGGTGTTGGAGGAGTATCTACAGCTGCCTCAGTCATACCTAATCCTCTGACATTTATACTTGAAGGAAAAAGTGCCCATGCAGTGGCCATGATAATACCATTACCAGATGGCACATTCGCACTCATTGGTTGTGAATGCCTAACACAGTGGGGAGTAGTGCTGACCACACCGGACTCGGTTTTCTCACAGCGGCCCCTGCAGCACAGCCAGCCCCAATATGTTAGCGTTCAGAAACACACATGATCATAGACTGATTATATGCAGGTGCTTTATTGAAGTTCACGGGAACTAGGGGTATCAGCAAACCAAATCTATCTCTGTCGTCTTTGCTTAAAGTGCATATATTTATACAATTTTAGCTGTAGCAGTAATCACTATAACAACTTTATCAGTATTGCTTCATTAATAAATCTTCATTAGCTTTATCGATATTGCTTCATGAGAGTTAGCTTATCCTTCTACGAACATGTACGCATCTAATCTCTGGGTGGGTATCTTGGAGACCTCAAGTACCAGTTCCCTTTGCTGTAAACATTTCAACTTACCAGACCATCCCTAATACCAAATATTCTTGCAGCCCACTTCTACATTAGTTTAAGAAACATTTTCAGAAAACATTTGACCCCATAGTAACATATTTCCCCTCTTTGAAAGTATTTCACTTTACTATAATAAGTGTAATGCTTTCACTATATACAGTCCTTTTCTTCTGAGTTTATACTTGATGTTCATCTTTGAATCCACAGTTGTTGTAAGGGTTATTACACTGTGGAGGACTTGCAGATGACAAATGTGGATGTGGATCTCTGTCCCGTGTCAGCGCTTTTATTATTTTCTGGTTCCAGGATACTTTTTTTTTTATTGCTTCTTTCAAAACTGTATAGATTAACCAGATTGCTAAGAACACAATAAGCAAGACTATCAAATTTTCCACAATAGATTTGATTCATGAGCTCACATTCCATCCTAGCCCTTCAAAAATTTTATCCAGCTAACTTGTAGTCAGATCTTTCTTTTCTTCCTGTGCTTCTTGTTCTATTTGTTTTAATTGATTAATATCGTGTTCTACATCTGCAGTTACATTTGGGATGTGGATGCAGCAGTGANGTTCTACATCTGCAGTTACATTTGGGATGTGGATGCAGCAGTGATCAATTTGTCCTTTTAGGTATCCGCATACTTCGTATTCTTTTAGCAATAACATATCTAAAGCCAATCTCCTTTGCAGGGTTATTTTAGTCATGGCTTTTAATTGTATATTTAGCTCTCTAAATCCTT
>VWYI01042116.1:396-28014 GCA_013399455.1 Anthoscopus minutus
CTGACCAGTTCATGAAGACAACAGCTTGAAATGCCTCCTTCCCACGTTAGAGTCCTAGAGCAGGCAGTCAAATGCAGATCAAAATCCTCATTTGAATAATCTGCCTCTTGTAACACTTCTTTTTCAGAAGCAGGTATTGGATAAAACTGCTCAGGTGCAGCCCTCAGAGGTAGCAGCCAAATTACCAATTTATTTCTTCTGATTCATATTACAT
This sequence comes from Anthoscopus minutus, assembly GCA_013399455.1. Classification (NCBI taxonomy): domain Eukaryota; kingdom Metazoa; phylum Chordata; class Aves; order Passeriformes; family Paridae; genus Anthoscopus; species Anthoscopus minutus. The sequence goes on from VWYI01042116.1 coordinate 611, forward strand.
TCTACCTGCAGGTATGTAATCAGGCTTATATTCACCTAACTGCTTTATCCTCTAACAAGCAATTCATCTGAAGAGTTTTGACTGTAGGATTTCCACTGTAAGGATCTTTTTTTCTGTTGAAGGAATTCACTGCTTCAGTGCAACATTTTAGCTCATTAAAAATAATTTCTCAGTGAGTTTGGTTGTAGTAGCTCTTCAGTCATATTAGAGACCCTGCTGCAGTGTTAGTGCCAGAGAACATGCTAAAGACCAGCAGGGAAAATGAAAGGGAGAGAAGAAAACATGAGGATGGAAGGACAAGACAGATTGCTGCAAATTATAAGCAAGCGCAGACCTGCTGCTGCCCACTGAGGTACTGATTTGTCCAGCCCTGGGAAATGTGCTTGACCATAAAGTCAGACTGTACCCTCACCGGAATTTCTCACCTACTTACAAATGCATTTCTTTATGTATTTTCTCTTTTGCCTTACTCCCTTCCCAGCTCCCTTCCCTCTTATATCATCCTTGGCTTTCTTCCTTTACTGCCATATCTTCTGTGCTCACCAGGGATGCTTTGAAGCTTGCTTTCACAACATAGACTAATTCCAATCTTTAGGGAAATTTGGTACAGGGAGAACCAGTAGTTTATATCAGCAAATTCAGTAACACAAGCACATTGCCCCAGAGAGATGGCATGTTCAGCTGCCAGTGAGTTTACTTCCGTTCCTTTGCTTCTGGAGCAGACGATTTCCTCCTCAGGAAGTCTTGTGTATATGTGTGGTGTGGGGCAGGCCTGTAGCAGTCTGTTCTGTTACAGTATGTATCAAAAACTGACAACTTTCAGTGAAGCACCCTGTTTTCAACAAAATAAAAGAACTGGCACAATCTGGAGGTGAAGAAATATTAGTTCAAGATGTAAAACATGTTAATCTCCCTTCTTCTGACTTAAGCAAAAGCACCAGTCAATGATTATTTTTAATATACCACGTAAATAATGAATCATATTATTCAAAGAAATATCAGCTCAGACAAATACAGAAAGAAGCAAGGTACTACTTTTCATTCTGTGGGACAATTTCACTTCCAAAGTAAGTTAAAAACCTTCCTGAGGCTCTTCATCAGTTGAATACAGCTTTGTTTTAATAAAATCAGAGTCCCTTAGTGTAAAAGTGCTAATCACTTCAGGGAATGAATGATTGTACAATGACATCTGCTTTTCTTTAAGTAGCAGAAAAAGGAGGAGCTGGATAGCCTGTCTTGGACACAGGAAAATAATGTGATTGGTCACCATTCAGCCTAAAGGAACACGATAAAAGATCAAATAAAAAACTGCACTATTTGTTTAGAGAGGGAATCCTGCTCTAACACAAAAAATACCTCATGTGCCAGAAACCTTCCTGCCTGAGGTGAAACAAGAGACATACAGTTACTGGGAATATCCTGCAGCAGGACAACCAATGCTGGAGAAGGAATTAACTAGTTGAGACCTTCTAGGCCTTTTCCATCTTTAGTCTTATTGGAAAGAGCTGTCTTAGTCACTGTGGCCATGTAATCTCCCAGAAAGACAAGGGAATATAAATTTGGGCCTCCAGGCTTGAGTGGCTCATGTCAGTGTCACTGCTGACTCCTCTGTACCTCTGCTGTGTCTCAGGAGTACTTTGATTATCTTCTAACTTCCAGCTTCTGGCACTGGTAGGTGAGAAATAGCTCTCCCACCTGCTTTTAAACCCTGGGGAAATACTGCAGTCTGTTTTATCTCTTGTATCTGTTCAACTGGTGTAATTGGGTTGTTTCAGGATGGATGAAGCTAGAACTGAGAAATAGGTATCCATGAGTTACTGACTGGAGAAAAATGTAAACAAAATCAGAGAGTTGAAGTTAAAATCTTAGACACTCCCCTCTCTTCCAAAATCTCATCTGTAACACATCAACAAAACAGATGGTATAGGAGTACAAAAGACTCTCTCTCCTCCTCAGACTGGTCCAACAGTGATGATGATACTGTCAAGAGAACATATTTCACCAGGAAGGGGAAGAAGCAGTTTTTCCATTCCAAAAAAATGGAATTAAAGCAAAGAGAATGTGAAATAAGGAAGCCAGCATCAAACAACAGACAGGCTGAATTGAACTTATAAACAGATTTTCTAGTTGTCAGACCAGTATCCTCTCCCAGAAAGTATGCTATATAAAGCCCTTACAAGAAAAATCTGTAGGCTGCTACATAGAAAAGACAATCCCACAGGACTATAGAAAACAGTCAGAGAGGATGCATTGGAACCTCATTTTTTTCTAAACAATTAATGGGACTAGTGTCAGCCCTTGTATATGGAAGAATATATGAATACCTGAAGAGAAACAAGCATGAATTGTCAGCACTCATACAAGAAAAAGCTCCGTGAGCATCTGTCACTTTTACCCGTCCTTCACTAAGGGTAACACACAGCTTCCAGTGAGACTTGCTGAAAACAAACAAATGACCAACCCATTGGGTAACCACTGCACACTGGCCAAAATTCAAACTGTCTGATTCAAAATTCAAACGGGTGCCTCACAGTCATGCTGGCCAGGACTCATCCATCATCACTAAGGCCTTTACATATAAGAGAGTCAGTCAGATTTCCTTCAGAGTCAATAAGGATATTTCCAAGGCTGAATTCATCTGGTGTCTTTTAGATGTCCATTTTAGAAAAAGAGGAGAGAGATACCAAGTTCACATATCCCCAACACTGAACCTCAGAATGGAAATGCAAATGTTAATGTGTATCAGTAAACAGATACATCTTTACTGATCGACTCTCAATCAAATAGATAAGAACCGAGGATTGAGATAGATATACTTTAAATTCAAGTAGTATGAGCTAAAATGAAAGGTTACAGAAAGTCCTCTTTAGTGTCACATGGGAAGCTTGTGTGCCACAATGATCAGCAATGGTAACGCACTCCATCACATGTTCCCCTGCATTGATGCATACTGCCAGGAGAAAATGGGTACAGACTCCACACTATGCTTCACCAGGATGTTTGCTACAAAATTTAGCATACACACAAGGTAATTAATGCAATAAGTAAACCTAGAGGCTGGTTATTATGTTAAGTTCCGTGACTGAAAATCAAGACAAATTCCAACGCGAGATGATTAGAACTCCAGCACCCAGACAGATTTCAGCCAGTGTACGTTTTAAACCAATATTGACTCTGAGTGCAGGGAATCAGTTTGGTAAAACCAGCTCTTCTTCATGAATTCAATGAAGGTAAGGATGTTAGCTGTGACTAATCAGAACAGCTTATTAGGAAAAATGAGAGTTTAATTACCTTAGTGTTCTACTCAGTAACTTTCCTAGACAAACCACACAGTGAAAGATACGTGACAATGTGGGTGCCAGAGTTTATGTCATCACGAGCTTGGGACAGCCATGTTAGTCATGAGTTTGATTCCTGTCTCCTTTTCTGAAGTGCATTAGCTGCTATGGAAACAGTATCATTACAATGGGCAGGGCTTTTTGACACCCAGATGAACCCCATGCTGATGCTAAATGATGGATCTTCTACGCAGAGTTCTAGCTAGGTCTAACCTCAGCAGATTAACTAATTCAGATCCATCACACACAATCCGAAATAAATTTCTATACAAAGGAGGTAATTGACAAAAGTTTTGCATTTTTTTCCTACTCTTTCCCATTCCTGACCAGTGTTGGACTTCTCATACCCTATAATGCCATGAAAACAGCAAACTGCTCAACATACAGCTGAAAGGATTGACAATGTGACAGTTAAAGAAGCCTGAGAAAAACTTCCATGCACCAGAAAGACTAGAATCCCTCTGATGAAGTACAACCACATGTAATGAATTTAATTTTTTATGCTTCTTTCAATTTTCCATTTGAAAGGATGCTGCAAGAGATGCTACTTCAGTTGGATCAGGAGATGTAGAGAAGCCAGACTTTTACATCCTCATGTTCAACGGTGCTTAACTAAAGACTAAGATACAAACACAATGAGACTTTGACTTCAGAGGGTTAAAAAAAAAAAAGGCAGCAAAGCAGTTCTTTTAAATTTAGAGGCCTATCATATTTCATAATCTGAATGAAAATTTTTCAGGGGAACAATGAAACAAGAGCTTCTCTGCTCAATCAAATCAATGGCTCATCTCTTATGTCTAGATGTGACAACTGCCAAATTTTCTGAGCAAGATGTAACCAATTCCCTTTCTGCTACTGCAATTCATTTCTATGCTACTGCACTATAATATGCATTGTTATATTCTTCCCAATGCCATCCTGTGATCTCAGATAGGACAATCAATTTGGAAAAGCTTCCAATACTGCAAAATATTTACCAGATTTTAGAACACCTGGAAAGCTATGAAATACTAATAAAAATGACTTTTATAGTTCATAATGCTTTTCCAACAGCGTGCTTGTGATTTATTTCACTTCCCCAGTCTTCCCTAACTACACAATAAACTATGAGATACCACAAGGAAAACAACTGTCCAGATTTCTCATGCAAGTCCAGAAGTGTCTGAAATACCTTTGCTTTAGCAACCAATCCTACACCATTGTGGAGACTCAAAAGACTTTGAGTATCTCAGTGAAGCTTCTAAAACAGGAAGCTTGAAAAATTCAAATTACCACATTGGTCATAGCACTCAATCTCCAAAATGTCTTTTTTGGTCTTTATTTCAAGAAGCAGCAAATGCTCTCAATACCTCATTGAAGATGCATGCCTCAGTTTACCAATTAATTCTGAACAGTAACCTCCTGTGACCAAAGACTCTTTTCCCCCCTGAAAGAGTATAGTCAAATTACATATTAGTAATCAACCCATAGTAAATTAGACTTGATTGATTAAAGTCTACTGCTCTGAAGAAATAAAATTAACTGGAAACCATCATGTAGCTATTAACTTTTAACAAAAAAAGACAGTCAGAGAAGTCTGGATGTAAAACAGCACCTGAGCTGCAAATTGCAGTAGAGAAACAAGTTCAGCACTTGGGCTCCTCCTGCAATAAATAGTTGCAATGTTCTATGTTTGGATAAATGAAGACAACTAACCACAACACAGTAGGCATGTGCATGCTTTCATTTTTATTTCTTAGCTAGAAAATTTCCAATGCTGCCTTTAAAATTGCTAGCAATCTATCATCCTTTGACAAGGCGGTTCTTTCTACTATTTCATGTTAAGCAGAAACAAAAAGGAGTCTCTGGTGGGGTCTTACGCATCTTTAGCCTTGCTAAAGCCCAGGAGAGCTTCACAGCTCTCCTCTGAACAGTAATCAAGGCCAGTGGCTGAGTACTAAGAATTGAAATCCCCAAAAGACTTTAAAAGGTTCAAGGCACAGTATGCCTGTGCGTTTATGACAGATGGTCACTACCGCTCCACGACTGCACAAACAATTCTTGGTCAGACCAGCAGATACTTTGTTTACCTTGGACTTTTACAACTAGGAGGAGGCAAGGATACATCCTTCTGGAGACTGGTGACTAATTACAAAGGATTTCAACCTTCCAGTTTGTATGCATTCAAAAAATTTTAGGTCTTTCTTGTAGTTCTCTATATAGCAGCTTTAAGACAAATTTCAATAATTTTGCTTTACTTAGTTAATTTTTATATAACTTAAACGTCGTCCACTCTCATCTATCTATCTATTGACTCTCATTAGTCAATATCTAAAGGCATTCCAGAAGATCCTTTCTATAGCTTACTAATGAATCCATCAACTTAAAATAAAAGATCAGTTTATCAATAATTTTTCCTGCTAGTGATCACTGCTTTGAAGATACTTCCAGAGTCTGTTAACTTTAATCTCCTATTCCAGAGCAAACTGCCACCACACTGTAGTATTTGCATTCCACTCAGTGGGCCTAAGACAATGTTGTGATGCCTGGGTGCTGCAGGTTGGCCTTTCAAGATGCATAATCCTGAGCAACCCTGAAGCAACCCTGCAGCAAACTTAGGATGAGTGAATCTATTTCTGCCTGCATCTCTCAGCATCCTATTGCTGTGTGGTGCTTAGAGGGCTGGGAAGAAAGTCTACAGAGAAAATGGCTGCAATTTGCAAGGGCTCCTCTTCGCTTCACTGTCTGAGCTTGCTTGCTGAGGCGGCACTAATTGCAGAACAAGGCTTCAGCTCAAGGGGCCTCACAAGCAAAGCTGCTTGCTCCTGAAGCTTAATTCCCTGACTCGTGACCTTGGAACAGCAGGGACAGGGGAGAAGAGGGAACACATATCCGACAGTTGTTGCAGGGAGGATGGCAGAGTGGCCTGAGGGCTCAAGACATAGATCCTGTTCTCAGCTCTGTTTTCTACTGGATGTCAGCTGTGGACATCTCAAAAAATCTTTCCTTGTACTTAAGTTTGTCTCATAATGGCGATGATAAAGTGCTTTGAGATATTTGGAAGACAGGAAATGCAAAAACATTTTGTAGCATCTCTTTATTAAATATAGGATTAGACAAACACCTCCAAATTTTGTTATTATTCAGGTAGATAAATATAGAGCTGGTTGCACTGAGTCCCTTCTGTGTTTTCCTTCTGTGAATATTATAGCAAGTGACATGTAATGTAGAATGAGGGGAAAAAAAGGAAAAAGGAGTAAGAAGAATAATTTTAAACTTGTATCAGAAACTGTTCAAAGAAAAAGATAAAAGATTTTTTTGATTGTGTTAGCTCATTTGCATTTGAGAACTGACTTGTTTTACAGGAAAAACACAATATGATCTTATTGTAAAAATAATAGCAATAAACCCCCCTAATTATAAAGTCCACTGAACTTTCCTATAACCCCTGAGTAGCTTCCTCCTCCTATGCAGCATCTGAAGATCCTTCTTTTCTCTTCAATTTTCTAGAATTCAATGTACCAGTATGAAAGTAATTTAAACCCCACCAAATTTTCATAGGTAATTAAAGATAGGGATGGTAGCAGGAGCCACTTTTAGGATACAAACTGAACAGGGAAAACACATCACAAAAGCTTAAAGAGAACAGTGCTAATGGAGAGATGAGTGGGAGTAACTCTCCCCAGTGAAGGTAAGGGCAAATGAAGGACACTTTGAGCCTTCCAGCTCCACAAACCCAGAACCAGGGAGAAAACAAAAGGGCTTCCTTCCTTCCTATGTCAAGTGCAGCTCCAGCAGTGTTATGCCAGCACAACCAAGAGATCTCATGTGCAAGACAGGGCAGAAAAAGGCACCATCTCCAGATGACGCCATTCTCCAGGGCAGAAAGAAGACCCTATCTCCAAATAAAACCAGTTTGAACTTCCACATGCTGTTCTTTTGTTTGGTCCTCTCCAGCCTCATCTCTGCTCTCTGCTTATGACACTTGGAAAATCAGTAATTACATGGCACATGCTCTAACTTGATGAATTTATCATGTCCAGCAGTTCAATATTGGCGGTAGCATCTGCCTTCTAAAGATAATGGAGGAGCTAAATGACCTCCCTATGCATCTGACCGAAAAAAAAAAAGCCAACAAAGGAAAAACAAAACACATGCAGTACAGTTTGTCATCTAGGCAATTAGTAGGGTCAGTCCCAACAAGCAAAACATAAAAAAGGCTGATTTTTAGAGACTCAGGCTAAACCCCAAAATGTCATTGTGCACCTTGTTGGGGGGAAGTTTGCTTACTTTTCTCACTAACAGCTTCAACTTCTCCCACCAGGACTGATGGGAGAATTATATTCACTTGATAGAAAGCAGAAGTCAAATTTCAAAGCAGTTTTACATCAATAGAGGCAATAGAGGTGGGGAGAGGTGAAGTTGCTGAGGTGAGAGGCACTGTGTTCAAATAACACCGAAATAATGCCCCATCTTACTTCTTTTCTTTCAGATTTGCTATAAACCTTACAGAGATTAAAATAATAACAATGAAACTTCAAAGAAAATAGACTAGAAAAGGCAATACAAACACTAAATATTATGTTGTACACAATGGCTACACTATGACCAAGGGGACAGAAAGACAGATGGACTTCTGATTTTTATTCCTGAACCTGCCACATCTTTGCAAGTTCATCTTCAGCAAGCCATTTATAGGTCTTCTGCACATCCCTTTCATAGATTATAGAAGGGACAAAAATACCTTGAGTTCTTCACACAAAAAGTGCTGTACATGACCAGGGTTTTATAATTACTATTAATCCATAGAACCCAAATAAACAAATCCTTCTTAAAAATAAGGAGTGTAGGACTGGGCTATGATGCTGGAAATTTTCACAGTGAGATATTTTAAGGATATCATTTATGGATCACTTTTATCTTATATAATATTGATATAGATTAATAATTTTCATGGAAAGGACAGGGTCTTGGCAGTAAGCTTCAAGAGTACCTAGTAAAAGAGCCCAAATTGCAAGTGTTCCTGAAATGACAGTTTGTTCATTGTGTCCCATTGGCATCTCCTGATACCATCTCACAATTTTTATTTTTTTTGTACTTTATCCCACTTGATATAAAGAATCCTTGTAAATCCAAACAGAAGCACATTTAAAGCAGTTAGTACACTCAAATTAAATAACCTCTCTTCCCTCTTATTTACAAAGACATGCATATTTTTGTCAAGTGTTTCTATTCTACAAATTCGACCAAGAAAAAGCTGTAGCCTGACAATGCAGCATTGGCATCTCCTGCTGAAGGAAATCAGTTCCTCCCTGACATCTTCAGTGACTACAAAATGTTTTTTCCTATCATCTTCCAATGTTTACATTATATAGAACTATGTAAAAATAAATTGAAAAAAAATTGCAATAACATATAGGCAATAAATAATAGCCTATAATAATGTAGCATATAACAATATATAATTATGTTACATTAATATATAATTACGTTACATTAGAAACAAAAGCAATACTACTAACTTACACTGTGGCATGAGAATCAATTGAAGATGTAACATTATTGCAGAACTTGCACTCCATGCTTAGTATTCAGATGACCCATATTGAAGAATGGTAAAGAAAATTTCAGAGCTGCTTCCCGTGAATATATAAGGTTTCATCTAGATATCTAGAAAAGCACATTAGACTTCTGTATCCTCTCATAAACATATACCAGCAGTTGTACTGGACAGGTGTGGGCTTAGCAAACACATTGGACTGCATGCTCAGAGCTGTTTCTGTCAAACACAGCCATCACCTTCTGTTCAACATAGATACTGCCTTCATCATTATAGCTTCCAAGCAGTTGAAGTGAAAAGGATACTTTCCTCTTTTCTTTCCCGACATTCTACTTAATGTCGGGATTTTTTGAGATATTTGCTTAAGCAGCAAGTTACCAAGAGATTGAATGTCTCAGTTTCAGCAAGGTATGTGCTATGGCTACAGCAGTTTACCTTGGTTGGAACTGTCACCTTAATCCGTGCTGTCCCTGTCTGTTGATCACTTCTACTTGTCATCTCTCAACTTGATTTTAGAATAACATCTCTTTGGGAAAGCAACCACATGTATCTGCAACATGTTTTAGCCATTGACTAGCATAAGGCAGCTGCAATATGAATAGAGAAAAAGTTGTCAAAAATTAAGGGAAGAAGAGAGAGCTCCACTGGCCATAGCAGTGAGGTTTAAAACCCTAAGTTGTCCAGCTTGGTGCATGACACAGATGAATCCATTTCTCAGCAATGAAGTTCACATTGCAATGTGAAGAATTTTGGAGTAAACACTGTTGGCAGTGGTCCACCTAGAAGGTACCAGTCACTTTATTATATAAGGACCAAAGATAAAATTAGATTGAGAACAATGTGTAGCATCTTCTAGAGCACAATGACTCACATTCATACGAGGCTGTCAAGCTGGAAAACAGCCATGGAGAGTGTAAAAACAATGCTGCAGTAAAAAGTACATCTCCAGATTATTTTGCTGAAAATATAGAGAAAACTAAAAAGCTAGGGGCACATTCATGATCTCCAACTTACTGCTGTAGGACACAGAAACTCATGAGCCATGGCAGATAAATAATAATACCTCCTTCCCTGAACATTGCAAATCAGCAAACAGCAGGAATTTATGGGAAAATTATGACAAAAGAAAGACTAAATATCCCTAAGAGGAGTTTCTGGAGAAACTACTCAGAAGGTGAAACCCTTTCCTGTAATGACATGTCAACTCACACAGAGGGTCCAGGCTGCCTTTTCTATACATTACAATTTAGTAGAGACTGGAAAATGTAGGATTCTGTACAATTCTACTACTCAGAAACTGTATCATTCTCATTGTGGCACAATACAGAATCAGAGAGATGAGCAGACCTGTCTGGCTGAAAACATCTGTTCTCCTCCCTCATTTCAACTTCTAACAAAGAAAGCAACATTGCTGATCCTCCCTTCAGTGCATTCTCTGTCTCTGTAACTGTTGCACAGCCTTGCTCATCAACTCACGGAACCAAAGGAAGACAGACCATTTTTTGTCTCCAGTCCAAAACAACTCATGTTTTATAATTCATCAGAAAATGGTCCTTGAAACAATTGCTAGGTCCTGAATGATGTCAATGCCTACAGGCACTTCTCAGGCACTGCCAAAACCTCTCAGTGAATATGCTCAGAAGCTGTCTCCCAACAGCTGTGAAGGGCTGTCAAATTATGTGTCCTCATGCAACCACGCAACTGCTGTCACCTGACAGCACACCTGGTCAAAGCCACTTCCTGAGCAGCTGTTGATGACAGCCATCCATCCAGGTCACTTGTCTGTACTGGTGGTAACATGAAGAAAGTCATAATGGATTTTGGCTTCCACAACAGCTAAACATGATCTCTATGACCTCATGTCAGAACCAGCAAGCACATTACTCTGTACTGTGGCCTAGGATAGCAGGGAATCCCTGCATGGGGATTGGAACATTGGAACATTGGAACATGTACATGGAAGTTACAGCGCTGTGTACCAGTGAACAAGAACTATCCAGCAGTTTTATCCAAGCCAGAAAATAAAACTACCAACACTGACACAAGGCAGATCTCATTGCCATGAGGATTTGCCTCTGCCATATTCAGCTGAAAACTCCATTTTTAAGATGCCTCTTCTCCCTAGCTGTACATTTTTTTCTATGGTTCACTCTAAGCAAAATTTCTCACACTTTGATTTCAAATAATCATCTCATCCCTACTTAGTCACAAATTAGTCAAATTGTACACATTTAGTTTGTTCATTTAAATCCACACACAACTGTTTGGCTCCCTTAGGAGACATACAAAGCAAAGAATGCTTTCAGTGAAAGAAGAAAATGACAGATTGTCCCTCAATGTGTCTATGTATATATATACACACACACATACACTGTATGTTCTGGCACATGGTAGGGTCTATTTATTGGATGAGGCCATATGTTTGAAGAATTAGAACAGAGGAAAAAAGCCAGTTTCTGAATGTTATATGTCTAGTTTACATATTGTCAAATATATTTTAAATATATGGGAAACAGTTCATGAGATTCATAATTGGAAAAGAACAGGCAGTCATATATAAAGATCAGTGAGTGTTCAGGAGTCAGATTTACAAAGAAAGAAGGTGGAGCACATCTAATCTGTATGAAAACTTATCACTGCTCCTGTCTTTTCATCTTAATAAAAAACTCTAATAAAAATACGAACATGCCAAATGTAGTAGAAGCAATGTCATAATCTTTGCATCATGCATGGATTTACTGGAGTATGTTTCCACTTCCAGTGGTGGAATCACTGAGTGCTCTAATCATGTAATACAAATATGTCTGTAGAATTCTTTATGCTTTGTGCGCAAGTTTAAATATCTTCAATGGATGAAAACACTGAACATTAAAAGGCTTTCCCTACACAAAAGAAAACAGCATAAGAAGAATTAGCTGAGTGATGGAAAATAAAGCAAGATAAATTATGAGAAAAGAGCACTCAAGAAATTCCAATGAGTATGAATATGTAGATTATGCCCGTAATCAGAAGAGATTCAAAATTTTAGCGTTACCTACATCAATGCTTTCATTCCCTTTGTTACTTGTTGTTTTGAGGCTTCTTTTATTTCTTTTTTATGTCACTGTGGGTCAGAAATAATCACATTTTGTGACACTTCCTTTTCACTGGAGTTTAAATGGAAAGAGAAGAGTCTAGATCTTCGACAGCAACAGCCAAAGGCTATGGCCACCATTATTTGTACCCATTTATCTATGTCAAGTCTTGCCTTGTGAACTCATCATTAAAACAAAGACTTGGGAAAATGGTACCCCTGGGGAAATACTAGACAGGAACTGGGGTTCTTCTTTAGGACTTTTAGGAGAATAGAGAATTAGACACATTCTTTTCAATAGATGCAACACCTTGTTTGGAACCTCCCAATGTACTGAGTTATACAGCACCACTGTGAAACTACTAGCTCTCTGATTTTGCAAAGTTATTCTATTAATTAGACAGCTGTGAATAATTCAGGTTACTAGAGAACAATTAAATTCATTTTAGTCTAGCAAACTATCACAGAATAAGATAAGATGGGAGGAATCCACAAGGATCATTGAGTCAAACTCCTAGCCCTGCACAGCACCCTGCCCAAGATTCACACCATGTGCCTGAGAGCATTGTCCACATGCTTCTGGAACTCTGTCAGGCTTGGTGCTGCAACCACTTCCCTGGGGAGCCTTTTCCGGTGCCTAACCACCCTTTGGATGAAAAACCTCCTCCTAATATTCAACCTAAACCTCCATGACACAGCTTCAGGCCATTCTCTCAGGTCCTGCCACTGGTTACCCTAGAGAAGAGATTGGTGTGTCCCTCCTCTTCCTATCATGAGGAAGCTGTAACTGCAATGAGCTTTCCCCTCAGTCTCCTCTTCTCCAGGCTGAACCAAGTGACCAAGTGACCTCAGCTGCTGCTCACACGGCTTCCCCTAAATGCCCTTCACCATCTTGGTGCCCCTCCTTTGGATGCTTATCAGTAGCTTTATATCTTTTTTATATTGTGGCACCCAGAACTGCCCCCAGAACTGGAGCTGAGGCTGCCCCAGCTCAGAGCAGAGCAGGACTATCCCCTCCCCTGCCCAGCTGGCCATGCTGGGCCTGATGTACCTCAGGACACAGCTGGCCCTCCTGGCTGTCTGGCTGCAGATTATGTCAATAAAGGATTTGATTGTACATCAAATCACAATCTTCTCTTCAAAAATGTCCCAACACCACAGGTGCTTTAATAAGTGAACCTAAACCCAAGCATCTCAATGAACAGATTAGCTCTGCTTCTTTAGTGGAAATCCATTTTTACATCATGACAGCACTAGGAAGCAATTATGCAATGTACTTCAGTACACTTCAATTAACTGTTGCCTACAAAATATCTCTGTAGTTTTGGCAGGCCTCATTTCCCATTCCCTAGCCACTGAACCATTGTGAAACCTAAAATCTCTCCCCATTTTAGTGCCTCAGTTCCACTTCCATTCAAATATGAGGATGATGACATCAGTATCTACCTCAGAGGGATTCTGAGGATTAATTCTCAGATGACTTGAAATTACCTGAACTGTGATATGTGGGTAGAAAATATGAACGATTAGCAGATGGTATTACAGTGACAACTTCCTACATTTTAAAATCTCACATTATTGTGTGAAAGGAAAAAGAAAGAGAAACATCACTTGGTTTCTACATCAGGACTCAGGTTTTGGTTTGATTTTAACCTTCAAGATTCTTTTAACTTTATTGTACAGAGAAAGAAGATTGAGAGCAGGGACTGGAGAAGCATCTGAAATTCAGAAAGATTCTCTTCCCTGTCTTCCTTCTTAACAGCTTCTTTAGACCTGTAGCACTGACCCCTAGTACCCATCAGTAGGTACTAGTACCCCTACTACCCATCAGTAGGGCATTTTGCCCCACTAGTTAGAAGTGTGCTGAGAAAGTACAGTCTCCAGCCAGCAAAGGCAGGACTTGATACATAACGTGAAACAAGCCACAACAATGACAGGACAAAAAGGGACTTTGACAGAGAAAGATTGATGGTGGCAAATGGAGAAGTGTCACAAAGCTTAGCTCATGCTTGCCAAACTCCAAAGCCACATTTTTCATCTGTGGCACTTTTTCCCTGGTGCAGGCTGCTTGTCAATGGGACTAGTTCAAGTGTTCAGCAGGTGAGGAGATGTGGAGGTGAAGAAGTAAAGACATCATTCTTCATTACTCACTTCAGAAAAGGGGAAATGAAAATAAGAAAGAGTCAACCACAGTACAGTCTTGATTAATTACCAGGCTCGTCAGTGATAGTGAAAGCCAGAGGACAGTGAATCTTACTGCTATATACACACAGAGCAAATACAAGTTCCCTGAAAACCATCAATGAGGCAAGCATTTGTGTCTGGATCCTGAAGTCCTACAGGCTGAAAACACAGACCTGCACAACCATCCAGCCCCTCCTCACTCCATATTGCTGCTCTGGGCCTCAGAGCTTTTTGCTTGGCAAATCTCACGGTCTGGCAGTAGCTTTGGCCTTACAGTAAGCAATAAACATATTGCACATGTAGTTACCAATATGCACACTGCATCTACAGACTGTGAGAAAAATTCCCTTCTGTAAAACTGGAATGGCTGCAAAGGATTTAAATATTTCCAAAGTGCAAATCACATGAAATTGTGATTTTTTATAATTTTTTCTGACATCTGCCCTTAAAGTAGATAAAGACTTTGTTTGGAAAACCTACCTTTATTGCTGAAGAGGCCATTACCTGATCTCTCCTTACATGTTACTTAAAATAATTCAGAGTGTAAGTATGGGCCTCATACCAAGTACACTTAGTATTCAAGAAAAAATCCTGGGTTTTCCTTCCTGGATTTCCAATCTTGTAAACTCAACCTCTGACCTAAAGTCTACAGGCTTCTAGCTCATATTTCATCTGAAATAAAGAATACGCTTTTGGACTTCACAATCAATCCTATAAAAACTTGTAAGCCATGAGAAATGATGCATCTCTTTTCTCTGAAAGTTCAGCTGACTTTAATAAAAGTGAAAAATACTTTAAATGCATCTTAATTTCTACATCCTGCAGTTCTAATTCACAAAGGGTTAAAAATTGTGCCTATTATTATTTGAGCAAATAGGCTTGAGATCATATTCCAACAGGTTTCAGTCACTGTGGCACCTATTGTAAACCACTTGCTCCGTGTTCATTAATAGTAAAATTGCTTTCAGCAGTGGTTGAATGCGGATTAGAGCCACTGATGACAATTACAGTTAAAATATAGGTCACCTTCCCAGTACACACTAACCTAATGAGCCTCTGCAGTACCCAGAATAAAGACTCTGACACAGTGGACCTTTACTGTGAAAAAATGTTTTACACAGTCCCTGAGAGAAGGAAGATTTTCTTAGTTTAAAGGCAAGTATTCAAAGGTCTAATAGCTGTAGGGGGGTCTAAAAAGTATACCTATCAATGTGGCCTCTCTCAATCTCCTCCCACCCTGTCATCTCCACCTGAGTAGTTAGGCATGAGCAAAAAGTGAACTCACACATCCAGCACAGCAAAGTTGGCGGCACTTCTGGGCACATATGAGAGCAGAGTAGAAGACCTCCTAGTAAAATTTCACCAGAAAATGCAGATACAGTGTCCCAGGCAGCCATGCTGCCTAAGCAGAGTTTTCAGTAAATTTTAAGCTGTACTTTACCATCAAAGTGCTTTTGTGGATACCAACCACAATCTTTTGCCACAGAGACTTTCACCACCCAGTTAGCAGAATATTTCACCACCTTCCACGTATGTACCTTCCCAAAATGTGAAGAACAGAACTGATGCCACACTAGAGTATGTCCTGAAAATAAAGTGGGGGATGGAGGAACATCTTTCAGAAAGCCATGAACCAGATGTATCCAAGCTGCATTAGAGTCAGAAGCATCACATCTGGAAAGCACTGTGTCTCTGCTAAGAGACAGAGATCAACAGTGCTACACACACAACACAACACAACACTGCTAGGAGGAGAACAGCACATATCTCTGCACGGATCTGTTCCACACATTACAAGGACATGACTTGTGTAGCTGGGCCAATGCACCCTGCACCATGCTCAGCAGTGCAGCACAGAAAGGCCAGTCACTGCTCAAGATCACTTTATTCGTCTACAGGAAATATGGAAAATGCGCAAAACCTAAACTCCTAAAAATGGCTTTGCTTTCATCTCCGTGCCTCCCCACCCCACCCTGATTATCATGTTAAAAATGGTCCCATCTCTTCAAAACATAAACACTGTCACCCTCAAAGCATGCATGCTTTCTCAGGAAAAATGAGTCACTTTCTAAGTAAAGGTAAAGTTTCTTCAGAATCTTTTAAATGTCTTAATGCAAACATGAAACACCTGTTTTTTCAGGGTTTCTCACTAAGCAGGTGGTTCAAATTCTAGAGGAGGAAAACTGTATAGATTTGTGCCTTTTTAAAAATGGTTTAATTTCACCAGGTTCTAAACTGTAGCTCAAGGTGCAAAAAATATGCACTACTAGTAGGGCCTGTCTTTTCCCTGACACACTTTATTCATTGATCCCACATAATGAAAGCCAGCTTGAAAGACTGTTCTATTTTGCATCCGTTTTTCGTGTTCACTGGCTCTCAGCATCCTTCACTGCATCTGGTTTCTCAGTTAAGTTCCACAGATCTGCCCCCTGCCATCAAATCCATTCTGAAAGTATCCAAATCTGCTGTCAAACAAAGAAAAGAGAAATGTACCTGAAAATGCTTGAGTAGCTTTCCCCTTCACCCCTCCTTGCAGGTATCCATAATTTGTTCTTCCCAGGTAAGCCTCCAAGTTATAGCCACTATCCTTCTTCCTGGCCTGACAATGAAGCCTGACAACACTTTCTCTCAATCATCTGAAGCTGTCAGTCATTATGATTGACACACCAACTCACAGCTTGAACATATTACACCCACAGGAATCCCACTGCTGTCTAGGCTACACAGTGATAGCTTCTGACCAAGCATTCCAAACCAGGTCTGGACAAAGGCTCTGAGCCAGAAAAACAACAGATGTGACACCACCTTGTTGGCACTCTCATGTATCCTTTGTCCACCTCACAGCTCCAGAGCAATAGTAAGAATGAGATTTAGATCACAAGATTGCTGAGGCAGAAACTGTATATTTTATTATGTGCAAATTCAACACACTGTATGACACATCTTTATCTTCGTGCTTGAACTAATAGAGAACCTCCATCAATGGAGAGGAGTTATGACACAGCTGAGAGATTCTCATTCAAGCTGTTAGAGGAAGCTATATACAAATGCACAGTCTATCAGACAAGGGATGACCTTTCTACCCTTTGCCCCAATGCTCAAACCAAGTGCTTCAAATGTTAGAAAACACTTTCAGTTCTTCCCTGTTACTCTTCCATCTTTGCAGCTGATAATACACTCACAATTCAAAGCGGGAAGTGAAAATTGCCTAAGAACCAAAAACACTATGTTGTTTCAATTGCACAAAAATGAAACAGAAATACTAGATAAGGTACAAGAAAGACTTTCCACTTTAAAAATAAACTATGATTACAGAGATCATAGTGTTTAACTGACAGGAGAAGGTAAAGAAGTTCTGCAGAAATTATACAGTGAATTTATTCTTAATCCGGGGACTTAAAAGAGATGATGTCTCCATTCCATGCTGCCCTATGTCTCTTCCATGCAGGTATAAACTCTCAGTGCTCTTTGGACTGGGTTGACAAACTCCAGGGAACACAGACTGAAAGAGAAATGAATCCCCTACATTCAATAGCCACAAAAGCAACATCAAAGTCTTGTCATTTAATGTGTGCTCAGATGTTTATTCCCACTCTGCTTAGGCTGGTAAAAAGTATGGATCAGATGCTTAATGTTTACAACAGCCTCCTAACACTAGAATCAATACTGCCAAACACCATGGGTTGTCCCTCATTAATATCCTTACATCAGTAGTGTCTCTGATTTAACGTACTTTTAATGACTTTGAACATTTGATCTATACTCTTCACTTGCCTAAACAGAAAGAAACAAACATCTCTTGACACGCTGCACGGAGTGTGCATGGGCTATGAAACCTAAGAAGCAGAGCGAACACTGGGCCAGTGGCTGCAGACAGTCATGCTCATCACTGTCCTTAGCTCTTTAATTAACAGGAAAATTTCACCATTCCAGCAGATAAGTGGTAGTGACAGGAAAGGCAGAAAGAAGAGAATGAGAACAAGAGGGAGAAACTTTCATGTTATTGCTCATGTTTTAGGAGTAGTTTGGAGTGCTCTAAATACAAGGAGCAAAATGGTTCTGATTTTTCATCTTTGGGGACTGTGCTGAACTTGTCTTTTTTTATGGCTTGTTCAAAATCCCCTTTACTTTTGTCCTAATGCTGTATCATACAGCATGGAAGTATTTCTGCTGGACGTCACATGGCAGGAGCAGGTGAATATAGAACTACACAAGATACTCTGGGGCCTCATGTGGTAAGCTGATGGTGTGACTATGTAAGACAAGCACCTCAGGCAGATGGATTGTCCCAGTGTATAAACACTAAAAGGGATCCACAGAAAAAAAAAGCCCCTGAGAACTACTCAGTGTCTGTTGTTTATACCCTCTATGTGTGCATGTGTATATGTTAATAGCTGTATATGCACACACACAGAGGGATATAATCTCTACTCAACAATTTGCAGAAACTAATTACAGCCTTGACAGGGTGGATCTTGCATCCTGATAAATTGCATAGCCACAACCAATATATATTCCACAAAAATGTATCTCCGGATTACTATGCTTGTGGTCACAGCTCAGTGAAAAGCACTCTCCTCTAAAGGATGACAAACAGCATCCTCACACTTTTTAGACTTTTGCTCTTATGACTGCATCCTAGAGGCTTATCATGTGTTTCCACACCTGGGGTCTCCAAGGAAATTCCTTAGCACCTAGTGACTGCCAGAATTTAGATTTCACTCTGATAGAGACCAGTTCTGCATTTCCACAGGGGCTCTGCTCTCTGCCACTAAATAATCAGCACAGATGTTGCTCAATGGAAAAACTCAGAAGGGCAGATGACAATGCATTGCTCTCCCTGCAGCTTGGCCTACCCATCACCTTACCTTAGCTCAATAATTTTGTTCTGGCCTTATTGTGGCTGCCTTCAATATAAATACATCTTTCATCTTCTACCTTTGCTTTAGGTGCTATTTAGACAACATAATATTTCCTTCCCTGTGGAATATGGGGGGTCTCCTAGAGACCCTTGCCTCTAGGAGAGTGGTACATCACACTCCTATCACACTCAGATATCACATGGGGATCTGTTCCAACTTAGTATCATCTGTAACTCAGCTGATCCTTCTGTTCAGTCTTTGATTCTGTCAGCCTCATTTGTTTCCCCTTCACAGACGTGCACTTCTCCCTCAAATAAAGAAGAAGACAGAGGTGGTAAGAGGAAGAGGAGGAAGGCAGGGCATATTTGTTCCATAATAGCATGAGGAAGGTGTGCGGGGGATGGAGTAGGGTTAGTCCTATCAACCAGTAATCACAGCTCAGGGAGAAAAGCTTGCACTGAAAGGTGTGAAACATCTTTGGAATGTGATTTTCACTTGAAAACCAGATTTTCTTTTATATTCTCTTCCTTTTCCCTGTTTCTTTTGCCAACCTGTAACACGTGGGAGTATTTTCCTTCTGTTAAAGGGGAGTTTATCTCCCATTCTTGCAATGAAATAAAACATCTAAACAAACACGAAAACCCTCACCAAGAACTCTCTTAAAATCCATCTAGAATAGCTCAAGAAAGCAGCTAACACAAATTAGATCAAATAGGAGACAGAGATGGAAGACTTCTAGTCTCTCAGAATTCTTGTGGATTTGCTGCATGGTGGTCACCTTCTGTAGTAAAAGTCCCCAGGAGAGTTTACAGCCTGCTGCTCTCCAGAATTTTGAAGGGAAAACTTGAAATACCTTTATTTCTTACTTGTATAACATCCCTCGCTCATTTTAATGGATGAAAGCCCGTAAAACTCAGTATCAAATGCACTGTACAAGGAAGCGTGCTGTGGCAAAAAGGGGTAATCAAAGAGTCAGTACAGTGGGAAAGTGTGGAATACCTGAGAATACAAAGCACCAGTCCACTGCCATGCTCTAGTAATGGTAGCTCAGCCACTATCTCACCAAAGGGTAGGAAGGAAGAGAAAATCCTGCCGATGCTCAAATGAACAGCAAACGTGGTCTGGTAGCATGGGGCCTGGGCTGGCAGCTAGGAGACGTGGTCTTGTTCCCAGCCATGCTTCTCCTCTCCAGTGGAATGTCCATCACACTAATACTCTGAAGTTCAATTTCTCCATCTATATAACAGGCACGTATTGGCTTTCTTCCATAAAACACAAAGATCCACAGAAAACTGCCACATAAGTGCTAATTATTGTTAAAAATATGATTCTGTCCTAACTCCTTCAGATACATTAGCAGCAGCTTGGAAAATGAACAGTGCAATCTCAGTAACTATGATCATCCCAACAGCACTGGTATGTTTAGCTCTGTATAAATCAGGCCTGGCAGCTTGATGAGTTGCAAGGAAGGCGATATTATGTCTCCAGAGGAATGGACAAGTGCTGACAGCTCACCAAGGCTTCCTCTGCACAGACACTAAGCAGCTTTCTGCAAATGCTCAAGCTCCCGTGAGAGGAAAGAACGGTAGGAAGAGAGGGAAAGAAAAACATTTTGTAAACTTTTTTTCTCAATTTTTTTTTAAACTTCTGCTACTGCTCCATCTCCCTCCCCAGCTCCTTTTTATTACAAATTAAATAATTACTGGGCTGTAGCCCAAAACACTGAAGATTTCACATCTTGTTTGGTCTAATTATATCAGTCGGCCTGACAAAATGGTTTCATCAATGGAATTGCCTTGCAAGAGCTCCAGCTAATCAATTCCTTGACACTTAATTAAGAACTCTGCTGGTCTGTGAGGATTCAGGAAAGTTGGTGGAGTGGGGGTAGGGGGGTGGAATGTTGGGCAACAGAGTAGAGTAGAATGCAGGTTGTTAAAACTACTGGCACAAATGGATCTCTAGTTCCTTCACTGTCCCTACTTGAATATTACCTCACACTTTATCCATCTCTCTAACCATTTGCTTCAGTTGAGTTTTTTAATTACTTTAATCTTAGCCCTGCCACCAGTAATAGCTTCAAAACACCTCTAGAGCCTTAGATTTACTTTCACACAGATGTTTCCAAAGCAGGCAGCAGCAGACAGGCTCAAAGCATGATGCTTCAAGCTGAAAGTGCACCTGGACCTCAGGCACTAACCAGCCTGAGGTTCAGCAGCACTTGGGGAAGAGATCTGTGCAGGTGAGACATGCTGCCATAGTGAAAGGAGCCCAGAGCAGGTTCATTTCCCCTGAGCCAGCACACATCCTGATAGTGCCTGCATGTTTTTGCAGGCTGCAGTGGCAATCGCTTTCTTTTAAAAACCTCTGCCAGGCAATCTGGGGATCACCCATCAGTGCAAGCTGTCATCTAGGTCTGTGGCAAAAAGACAGTTGCTTTTCTTTTGAATGAACTGTGCACGAAATTCAGTTCTTATATTGGTTTTACTGATTTTGCAGGCATTCATCTGGCTAAGGGAGAACAGATAATGACCATTCTGGCATAAAGTTGGAAAAGAACAGACTATCTGATCTAGGATAAATATTTCTGTTCACAGCAAGGTTAACCCACTAAAATTTTTCTTAATAGCTCAACACCAGCAATGTGAGCTTAACTTGGACAAGTACATTCCATTATTTGGTGGCAGTGTGTTTTTGTTTGGCCTAGATCAGAAGTTAACAAGTGTGAACTACTTGAAAACGGTACCATTTAAGAAAGAAAAGTGGCCTCTATAAAAAACATCAAATAAGAAAAAGCCAACCAACAAAAAAAAACAATTCCACACAACAAACCAGCAAAAACAAATTGGCAAAAAAATCTGGGTAAAATCTACTTGGGATAAGTTAGTTTATCAGCGTTTAAAGAAAATACATGGCAAATACACCCAATGTCATTTCACATGCCAAAGCCACATCACAAAGCACATACTGAGTACTAGCTTGCTGCTCTTCTCATGGATTGCCTGAGATTAGCAATACCAGAGGTGAGCAAGAGATGTGACGCTCTTAGTTTGACCATACATTAGCCAAATCTGCATTAAAATGCTGCAGATTTAGAGCCTCAGCTTCAATTTCAGCAGTGGCAAAGACTGACTATTATGAGTTAGAAGGCCAAATATTTTATTGCAAAGAAAGTAGCTGGTGACAAGCTCCTTCACAACAATAACACATTCAGAACTGTTATGCAGAATTCTGGGCAGTTAATACTTTTTCATTCTAAACTCCCTAAATTTTGGAGTGTAGCTCAGAAGACTTTGGATGAAAAAGAAGCCTCAAAGCCTTTCTCTATCTTCTGAAATTTAGGATTCAAATTCAAAAATTCTGTTTCAGGTTTATCCAAAAATTAGATATGACAAAGTGTGCCTTGCACACATTTACTTACTTCTGAAAGACATTGGCCAGTAACTGTAAAATCCTCTATTTGTTATGTTCATTCCTAGTTTGGAAAGTCAAAAGATTACAAAAAGAATCAAAACAACTTTAAAAAAAAATTAAATTTTTTAGGTGTAATGTGTCTAACTTTTACCAATACTAGATTGCAAGACTGGCACATATAGAATATTCCCTGAATCCATGGTCCCAAACAGGAAAAGAAAAAAGTCATAATAGAGGAAAATTTAATAAATTCAAAGTTTTGGCTATCTTGAAAGACTGCGGGAAAGCCAGATACACTGTGCAGAACCAAAAGTGGAGGCAAGCAAACAGACATCTTTAGCTCTCAGCTTCCAAGGAGGTTAACCTCATCCCAATAGCATCAAGAAAAGAGTGACTAATTTTCTCTTTCTCAGTTTTGTCATTGTCTTTCTCCCAATTTTAATATTGCAAGTGAGAAAACTTTTCCCTTTGCACCTCCTGCCATCCAGACATACTTTTCTATATTCCTTTCTCTCACTATTCTTAAGCTTTCAAATTTGTTTTCCCCATGAAAATCATCACTTTGTACCTCTTCACTAATTTTTCACTTCTCTGAAAACAAGAGTTACTCTATTTCTATTTCCATTGATGGAAGTGTGTCAATTTACACAGTGGAAAACTTTATACTGGACAATAAAAATGATAATTTTTTTTAAGTAATAATGGAAAGGTTCTTTTATTCACTGATAAAACAAATCTGAGTTTGTAGCTTGTGGAAAACAGTGAATTTTGTAAGGAACTAGCTGACTATCTGGATAAGCTGGTACCAAAAAAAATAAACCAAAACACAGCAGAGCAAACAGAACATGAGGCTAGTGAAAAATGGAATTAAATAGGAGCAGAATGAGAGAGTGAAAAACTACCTTTTTAAAGCTCCGTATTCATTCCGGTCTTTCAGTGTTAACTGTCAGGAAGTTAATATTTTGCTGTAAGAAATGTGCACATCTTTCATATTTGTAATTTTTTTTTGGTCGTGGTGGGTAAAAAATTAAGGAAAAAGGAGAAAAGGTCCATTTGCTTCTTCCCAGAGAATATGATTTCAAATTTCAATTAAAATGAAATGAGCAGCACGATTATCGCTATGGAGCAGGCGCTTGGTAGCGCAATCGGCCCCTTTCACTGCCATGGCAACCGGTCCTCATTGTCACGGCTACCTTGGCGCTACATGTAATTGTCAATGTGTGAGCCTGGCTGATAATACACAATCAATACCCCATAAGCAGCAAACATCATTTTCTATCTGAAGGAAAGAAAAAAAAAAGGGGGAATGCTTGCAGTGGAGAAAGAAAGCAGCAAAAAGAAACAGGGAAGTGAGAAAAACAGAGTAGGAGAGAAGGAGGGAAACCTAACTCCAAAACCCCATTAACAATTTAAGATGCAGATTTTTTTTTCCTACAAAGCAAATAGCTGGAAAAATCCCACCAGCATGCATGAGCACTTGCTATGTCCTTATAATATATTAACTCATTGTTTATGCCAACATCATTAAACTATTATCCAAACACCACATTAACCAACAGAATGTTTTTTGTATATAATCAACAGTAATTTTGGTAATGCCAAGTTCTCTGGAAAGAGCCAGCACTTACAGTCCAAAGCAAGAAGCTGATTTTTGTATATGGATCATTAGGTTTTTTTGACTAGCTGAGTATAAGAACAGAACAAAACAGCCCAGGGAACAAACAGATCTTGTAGGGGAGCTTAGTCCTCAAACTCATAGCAGAAAGTGAGCTGTAATATCAGAGTGGAGACAGGTGCAAGAGGATAAATGGAGAAATAAAAAGTCTGCTTAGTATTAACACTAATACTTTGGTCACCTCATGTTCTACTTTGAACACTATGTCCTTTCTCCTAATGTTTGCATGCTGTGCAATGCCATCGGGTCCCATTATTAGTGAATGAAAATGGAAAGTAAGAAAGGATACACAGAAGAGTATAAAGAGAAAAGTGGAGGGAAAGAAATGAAAAGAACAGTGCAGGAAAAAAAAGGGGGGAAAAGTGAAGGAAAAAAATTGGCTCTATTTTTTATAAGTGTGGGGCACTAATGATCAACCATGCAGGCATATTTACTTCAGTGTGAGCTACCTGCATGTTACACCTGTATATACAAGCAATACAAGACTGGTACCACTATGTGCCACTAATATGGCCATGCAGCAAGAATCATTCTTCTCCAGAGAACTGGCCAACAGCAAGACTATAGAGATTTCAGGTCAAATTGGGTAATATTGTTATCAGTTGGCATGAATTCACTGTCTTCAGATTTAAGGTATTTTATTCCCTCAAAATTCTTTAGGGATAAGTATCAGCAAACTCTGGATTCACCTGAAAATTGAGGCAACAGTAAGGGAACTGAATTCCTCTAGGCATGAAAATAGGGATCTCAACAACTCCTTAATGGGATACCAGGAAAAGCCACAGACTCGCCCAATTATAGGGAGATAAGATGCATCTCACACCCCAGCATACCTTTGGGTGTTATCAGGTGGTGTTAGTGAGGCTGAGGAAAGCTAAGAAAAATGTCCATGTACTTGTTCAGAATGGTACAGAAAGGAAGTGCGCTGTGCTCTCAAACAGCCTTCTTCCAGATGTTTTTTATTTTCTTTGTAGATTTGTGTATTCCTATGAGAAAGTCAAAAGATATTTTGCAAGTATATGAACGACTTTTGGGTTTCATAGCACAGGGCGAGGGCAGCTGAAAGTACTACCTAACAGTGTCAAGCTTAGTATATTAATACTGAGTGCACAGTGGGAATGTATTCCCATTTATTTCTTATGAGATAATCATCTGTAATAAATTAGACACATCAGAGACAGAGAAGAAATTCTTCACTGGCTTGGACAAGCATGAGCAGATGTACTTTGTGGCCTACCATTTCTTAACTATCAGTGTTCTTTCTCCTGAATCTGGACATGTACCTTTGTTTTAGATTGGTATCTTTTCAAAGGTGTGCTTTTCTGAGCTATCACTTGTGGTAATATTAATTTCTAAAAGCACAGCGTGCATTCAAGCATCCAATATAAAAGTGAAAATGTGTTTCTGAATGAGTCCATTTAGACAAAGTTCCCAGTTCCTGCACAGACTTTCTTAATGCAGTTGCTGCTGAAAGTTCAGTTTTCCAAAATAAGAAACTCTGTTATAATTACGGTGCCAGCATTATTTTAGCTACAATATCAATCACCTCTTGCATGAAGGAGAAGTGCATCATACACATTTGCCAAGTCCAGGAAGAATGCTACATTAGTACTACAGCAACATGCTTTGCATTCCCTTATTACCAATCAAGTATCTTAAAACAGATCAAGGGATAGTTACCTGAAGCAGATTTAGCTCTTCCCACTTTAGTCCAAATCTGAGAGAAAGATACTGAAGCATATGGGTCTCATCACACCTTAACTAAAGACCAGCACAATCCCATATCATATAGCCCTGAACCTTTTATATGCCTTTAAATTCCCTGGCTCTTCTGAAATGACACGATACCATCTTCCTAAATCTTACACTCACTCCAGAATGATCAACTGTAACTTGCACCTTTATTTGTCAAATTCACACCGCATAATAGAAAGGATAATTGGGCCCCAGTCGACTAACTTTTATGGAACAAATCTGATAACAACAGACTGATTGACAGCCCCAGCTGTAGAACACAAACACAAAGTCTTTTAGATTATAATGTTCTAAATGTGAATGCTAGGGTTGGAAAGCAAAATTAAACAATAATAAAGGACATACCTGTTACAAATGCAATGTCAGAAATTTCCCTGGGGCTTGAGTTAGGTCTGATAACATTGTTCTAAAATAAAACTTGAAGACACTATAAAGTTCTAGTTTTAGTAACACTCCCCCAGGCTTCCCAGGGATGCCTCATCATTTCCCAGTATCTGAAGAACTACTATCCAGACGCTCACTTATGAAGCTTTCATTTTCTTTTCCCTTTATGGACCTGTGTTTCATCTTACTTTCTACCTCTGCTCCTGACTAGTCCTACTCAATCACAGACACTTTGAAAATTAATATGAAACCTTAGCAGACAAAACCAGCAATCTGTTTAGTTTTGGCTCTTTGTCAGGTTATCTGATCTATTCTGACTTTCAAGTTCTGTTTGAGACAATGTATCAGAAGTAATCACAACCTTTTTTCTTTACTGTGTTCTTTTTAATAAATGCAACCTTTTATCCATTTTCTAAAGACAAGTTATTAATGAAGTCTAATTTGTGCTATAATTAGAAGGAAAAAAGGAATTAAAATAGCCACTCTTTTCCTCCCAAAACAATGTTAGTAATATCCATGGAATGTATTACATAAACTTAGAAAACCTAGGTAATTAAATAATGTGATCTTTAGCTAGTAAGGCTTGTAGATGTGTAGGCCTCCCTGAATAGCAAGATAAATGCCTGCCATGCTGGATAACATCCTTAGCTCTGAGAAAAACATATGCGTTGCTTTTAGTACTTTTATCAAGACATGCTGAAGAATTCAAAACTCCCTCTATGCTTATTTTCAAGTATTAGAAGAATACGTGTAAAGAAAATCTGCAAATATGGCCACTTTCCATAAATCAAAACTAACATCGCTTATGAGCACTGGGAACAGGGGTGATGCGCATACTCAGGACAGATGGACCCTACAGCCAGAGAGAATGGAAAGCAAAGGGAACAGCAGTGTGACTAAAATACTAAAGCCCTTCCTGGAAACCACTCCTGCTTCCTGAGTTTAAGTGAGATCCCATCCCTAATCACTACATTTACAGCTGCTTATTTATTATTTGCGCTACTTAAGGTAAGTAATGGAGTAGCCACACAATGGAGAGTTAAGTTCCTTCCTGCACAGGGGGAATATTTAGCCACTAACGTTCACAGCTAATAGCAAAGCTCCGGAAAACCTGATAGGCCAATAAAAGTTTGAAAAAATTTTCTGTTAAAAAGCCTACCTCTTCCAGAGATCTAACAGGCAA
>VWYI01042118.1:0-56318 GCA_013399455.1 Anthoscopus minutus
CACACTTTTGATTATATTTTGTACTGTAATCCATGACAATCATTCCACTGGGAAATTCAAATCATCCTAAAGAATTTTTTTTATTTATCATTTTGGAGCCAAGGGGCAATGCCTTTAATACACTTTAAGATGGAACTTCACAACAATATCAGTAAACAATAAGAAAACATTTAAATAAATGTGTTTTACAATCTTTTCTGTTGACTTTCTAGTGTTCTTTTACTTACCGTGTTAATTTCATCTAAAAGGCAAAAAACATAACATTCTGATCAAAGGAACACAGGAGGACTTCAAATTACATTTTGTGACATATTGAAATCAACAGTAGTCCCTACACATAATGAGGTGTCAGGAAGGACAAGGGACACAAGAACAGGAGGAAGGAAGGGGGCATAAACCATTCAGCATCTGGAAAGAATATGCTTGATTTCTACAAAGTGAAAGGTCAGCAACCACAAGAGATTCCTCTCCCAGATCCAAACGATCAGTTTGCCAGGGCAGCTTACCAAGGTTATAGCTTTCCACTCAAAGCCACTACAGGGGTAACTCTTCCAAAGGCCTTCTGCATCCAAGTATCTCATTCACAAGACATCTGCTGTCTCTACATTTCCTCCTCCTTTTAAGTTATATCTCCTCTCACCATTTTGCCCCATTTTTCCTAAATTATCTTTTTTTTTCCCAAGGAAACTTGATAAGCTTTACTTCTGAATGTGAATTGACTCCAAATGCACACAATATCAGAGAACTGGAGAACACTGCAGGAAAATCTCTGAAAGAAATGCTCAGCTTTTACACTGGTAAGAATAAAAATTTCAGGAACAAGCTGTTGAGACTGCTGAAGAGACATAGCTCCCATAAAATGACTTCTTGCAGTTGCACCCTCTTCTAACCCAAATATGCAGAAAAGTAGAAGAAGAGTGCTGAAAAATCCACTTTGGAATTCAGAAAAGGATTAACAGAGGGACATGAATTCCCACAGTATTTAACAAATATGACAGCTTTCAATCAGGTCTGTCTCAAAGGCCACCCAAACTAGCCATCTTCTTTACTACCAGAAAAACAACAAGCTGTTAGCTCCTCATGGACAACTGTATGCTTCACTTTTGTAAGATCTCTATTCAGTAACAGCTCTAAAAAACGTCCAAAAGACATAGTAACAGCTCACCAAGAAAAACATTCATCCATAAAACCACATGGGAACACCTCCTTCTAGGGGAGGTAATGATATCAAATGTCTGATCTATCACAAGCTTTAACGTAAAGAAAATAAAGGACAGAAATTAACCCTTAACAAGGACTGAAAGTAGTACTGGCAGTGAGTGAAAGCTAAGGCAGCATTGATGGCAGACAGAACGCACATATCCCATTTATATACTTAGGAACAAGTTCAAATGTTCCAAACTCCTGTGCAGAGCTGATAACTGCAATATGTACATTCTGTAAAACCAAGGTTTAGCAGAAGACACAATTCCGAGAAAGAATATAGTAAAAAAATAAAGGATCAATGACAAAATTGACGAAAGAAATTTTAGTCTTGGTTCACAAATAAGACACTTGAGCAGACCAGATTCAGGTAGCTCCTAAAATCTTTCTTACTGTAAGAAAAATAAGGCGTGATTGCCTTGCAGCCATTGTGTAAGTGCCTGCAACAATATTAATCCTGAACAACTTGAAGAGTCTGGATTTATGATGTAAATACCAATACAAAATGCCTCAAGTTCACACATCATGATTAATCAGAAAGCTTCATCACCACGGGTCTCATTTTTGGCTTTTGTTTCTTACCTAAAAAAATATGTAATCCCATCTTAACTCCAACAGATACATATTGCTAGATACCAAAACAAATATGGTGCAAGATTTCCAGAATTCTACAGCACCTTCTGTACATTGCTTTCTTGTAGAGCAAGAGGCAGGGGAATGACAAAGGGGAAGGAAATATATTCAATCACAAAGCCTCAGTCTACAAAATTATTACATACTATGACTTCACAACTACACTTTGTTTCAAATTCTTCATTTTTTTAGCTCATTTATTTGTTTCATCACTCTGAAGATCAGCACTTGCTCATTCCTTTTCTTTAACTTACTTTCAGAGAAACTTTTGCCAAACCAGTGAAAAAGACCAGCATCTCATGAAAATATCAAATTAAGGATACACGTGTAACTACATTTTAGCTCTGATCTGTTACCAGCAGAAGAGATGCTAAAAAATTAATTTTTTCAAACTTTGGACTTCCATGTTTGGAAAAAATGAACAATACAAGTGAACAAGTTCATCTTAGTGAACGGGAATTTCTTCTAGTACAGAAGAAATTAATGACTTCAGCTTTTCCTTTAAATGGCATTAATAATTCGTAACATTTCCACATGGAAGTATCATTTAACTTGTTGAAGGTATTTACAATTCATTTTTGTCTCAGGAATGCACAGCCATCTTGAAAGGGGTTTCTACAGCATTTTATTCAATTAAAATACATTCCAAAGTTCAGCATTTAACAGTTCACTGTTACAAAGGAAGAAAAAGGTTTTCTGACCCCATTCTCACCTTTCTCAGAGTGCTTAGCTTGTAAGACCTTCCCTCTGCCCACTCAAACTGCTGAACAGCACCAACAAAAAACTAAGTGGAGACTTTTCTGTTGTTTTAGTGAGCTACTTTAGTTCCATGAAGAAACATGAAAAATGGACAGTAACAGGCACAAGAGAATGCAAAACAGAGAAGCTCATGGGCTCAGGGTAGAGGAGACTAACTTCTGTTTTGGAAGAATTAAAACACATGCACACTATCAGCAACCACCAGTGCTTAGTCCTTCAAGATCAAACTGCTTGGGGCTGACCTTGAATTATTACATTTTTATGCCTTCTCTAGTACAAAACGTCTTATGTCCAGTACTTTTGGCTGTTCCAAGTTTTTAAACTTCAACAACACTTTAAAATCTACTTTCCTTATTGATTATTTTAAGCAAAATCATCTGAATGCCTAAATCCCTAATTTTTCAGCTGCTGTTTGACTTCCTCAAATAATCCAAATGTATCAGAATGTTCTGTTAGCACAGAGTAGTCACATCAGGTTTTTTGTCATTTATAGATTTTCTGCACTTTGTGTCACCAAGGACTGTAAATCCTGAGCTGTCACATCACAACTAGCATCCTCAGGGGAAAGCTGTGCATAGTTCTTGCTTGTCCCAAGTAAGAGGTCAGATCTGCTTCACCTCTTCTTTGGGACTGGAAGCTAGTAAAAATATAACCATGAAAGTAATTGCAGAATAAAAGATGACAACAGTCTCCAAGTTCAAACTCAAATCCTAGTTTTAACTTATTTTTAACAGCCTTTGCGCAGGCAGTCATCTAGCTAGCATTTTAAACTGTACAACCCACGGCAGAAAAAATCAGTGCAGCAGCAGTGTTGCTGCAGTCACAGTAATAAAAGGATACAGGTTTATAGGGAGAGGTAGGACACTACCACCAGCATTATTCATACACATAAGCTCTAAGCACAACACTTTGTTCTCAATAATCTTGTTTCTTAAGTTCTCGATTCAATTACTTAAATACCCAAAACCCTCTCTTAAATACAGGAATAATGGTCATAATTTTAACTGCTAATAGTTAAAAGATCCAAGAATCAATGACCAAAATGCCATCCAAAGCTTCTATGAGGTACAAGACTACCAACTGTTATCCAGAATGAACTACTCCTTTGATATTTAACACTAAAATACACTGCTTCTATTATTTGCACAGTTTAATATTAATTTTTAGTAATGGATACGCAGTGCCAAACACCTGAGTAGCACTTTATAGCTTCAAAAATGGTGCAAGATTAACTAAATCAATGCAACTATGTACTGTCAGTGCTCACCTTCGTTCATTCCTACAAAAATTACAAGTTTAAATTACGTATTATGTTACATACTGTGAAATGCTCCATTGTCTGCAACTTAAAAGATATCTTGCATATCACAAAATATATATCACAGAACAGGTGAGCAGAATGGCATTCAGAAGGAATCCATTCAATTTTCCTGCCTCAGTCAGCTTAACACCACAGATCATCTTTAACTGCATCCAGACCGTTCTGGTCTAATAGAACCCAAAACATGGTGGGGGTGAAATAGACAACTTCACAAAAAAGTATCCAGATTACCTTCTAAAAACTGTTACAAAGTCAAAGTACTAGTAATCTTGTTTTAATGCAGGATCCAAAGACAAGAAAAAGCTATTTCAAAGCACTTTCTGCATCTCTCAGAGTAATAGCTATAAGAATTTAAATCATACTGGTTGTGAATGGGATAGACTTAATTTACTTCATCTAGCTGGTGTGGGGCCGTGTTTTGGATTTGTGCTGAAACAGTGTTGATAACACAGAAAAGTTTTCATTTTTGCTGAGCAATCCTTATACAGGGCCAATGCCTTTTCTGCTTCTCACCCCACCAGCACGTGGCTGGAAGAGCACCAGAACCTGGGAAGGGACACAGCCAGAACAGCTGACTCTAAATGACCAAAGACATCCCGTGCCATCATGTTCAGTATATAAAAGTCAGGGAAGAAGAAAGGGGTATGTCCAGGGTGATAGTGT
The DNA here is from genome assembly GCA_013399455.1 of Anthoscopus minutus. Classification (NCBI taxonomy): domain Eukaryota; kingdom Metazoa; phylum Chordata; class Aves; order Passeriformes; family Paridae; genus Anthoscopus; species Anthoscopus minutus. The sequence goes on from VWYI01042118.1 coordinate 4,580, forward strand.
TTGTCTTCCCAAGTAACAGTTACATGTGATGCAGCTCGGCATTCCTGGGGATGCCTGAACACCTGCCTGCCCAGGGAAGGAGTGAATGAGTTCCTTGTTTTGCTTTGCTTGCACGCAAAATTTCTGCTTTATCCATTAAACTGTCATTATGTCAACCCACAAGTTTCTTCACTTTTACTCTTCTGATTCTCTCCCTCATCCCATAAGGGAGGAGAATAAGCAAGTGGCTGTGTGGGGGTGAGCTGCTGGCCAGAGGTTTGGAGTTTATCTTCTTTCACAGTAAAAGTCAAAGACTAAAATGTGTACTTTGAGATGGAAATAGGCAGTTGCAACCTAGGAAGCCTTACAAAATTCTACATCTTCCACAGCAGATTTCAGGTATACCTGAGGTGGTATGTTTGTCATTTTGATTTCATAATAATTAACTAATCCCAGCTGATAAGCTTCATACTACAGAGGTGTTTGTTGCACTAATGCACACTACAAGCATTACTCTTTTTGCAGTGATATATATGATGTCTTACTGTAAGGTTAAAAAAATAGGAGGTAGTCAAATCAGTAACTCCATGATAATCTTGTGAAATGAGACAATAAGTTCCTACGTTTTCTCTTACTAACACTGAAGAAAATATAAACTAAAATGAGCTTTATTCTTAAGTATTTTTTTTATTAACCTCCACAAGCGATCACTGTGCTGGTGCCAGCTTCAGAAAATTTCATGCAGCTGATTATCAGGATGACAGATGTATACACAGAAAGCAGCAGAAATTAACAGAGAATTTTAGTGAGCAACAAGTAAAACAAGATTGTCACCTTTCCTCTTAATCCTGCAGATAAAAATGTCTATTACTAAATATACTCAGAGTAGCTTTCTAAAGAAATTTTGTTCACACAGTCACATGCTGTCAGTATTCCCAAACAGTTAGACTGTCAACAGAATTTGACATGAAAAGATGTATTAAAAAAGAAAAATCTACACTCCTACAAAAGTCAGTACAGAACACGTGCCCAGAAAGAGAAAAGCTATTCATTGGCAACAGCAAAGCCTAAAGGATGAAGACATCCCCCTTTCTGAACTCCTGGAACCCAGTTTTAGGAAACAGGAACTGTGTTCTGCATCTTAGACAGATATTAGTGTTTCTATACACTGTGGTTTATATTTATTGACTAGCTTTTAGAGGTGTTTTAGAGGCATGCTTCTTTCCCTCTGACTAAATAGAATTAGGAGTAAGTTAACACAGATAGGCATCACCAGTAGCATCTATACCACCACAGAGTTCTTATTCAAATAATATTTATCTAGTATTATTTCCATTATTAAAATTGAAGTAATTTCAAAGTGGTTGCAAACCACTTTTCTTCTCGTTATCTTTAGTATTCTTACACTTTTGCTTCAGATATCAAGAGCAGCTGAAAGGATTAAACAGTCAAATATATTAAACCAATTAACAAAACTTACAAATTAAATAAAAACACAATGGGATATTGCATGAATGAGATGAGTTTGGAGCTTTTTTCCCTAAAAAGTTGCATAAAAGGCTCAATGTACTGTAGCATCACTTAGTTTATGAAATGAGGCAATTCAAAGAGGAATGATACAATTAGAATCATCTTTAAAACACTCTGTATACACTGTATACAGTGTTATAAAGGGACTCCTTGGGACTAAAACAGATTTTTTTGTTGTTGTTTTTTCAGAGAAAAAAGAAACCACTGCTTATGCAGCTGAATAATAATTCAAAAACCTGCAATCTTATCCTATTTTTACCACAGGATCTTATGTGATGCCTAGCAGGTCCATTTTTTCTTTTCACAGTCAGTTGTTCAGACACTAAGGAAATGTTCCGGGAACACCTGATCTGAGCATTTACAACTCGCCTTGTAACAGCTTACACAGTGCATAAATTCATAAAAAAGCATCAAGCACCTTTCTCCCAAATGAAATTCACTGCCCTGACACATAAGCACAGGCTCCTTCACAACATACTGGTGAAGTCTGGGCAGTTCCAAATGCAGTTCCAAACCAATACACAGCCTATGGAAACTTTCAATGCAGAGACATGGTTTAAATCTTCCCTTCCCATGGGCCTAATTAACAAATTCCCCAGCTACAGCAGAACATGCAGAGTGTGACGCACTGCCACAACCTCTTCTTAGGTGTTCAAGTTTCTACCTAATCAGAAAAGCTGTAATGTTTCTTTAAGAACAAGACAAGCAGCAAAAAGATGCCTACAATGCATTAGTAGCTCAGTGTTTAGGACACTTATCCTGCCTGCTGCATTGTAGGTTCTCTGATGCTCTCCAACTTCTGATAGTAACAAGAGGCTCCTTGTCACTGCTTTATTCTTTTTGCCTCTTCAATCACAACTTCTTACAGATATCTGCAGTCTTCAGTCACTTCAGCCCATTTTTGTTTAACTTGTATTATATGAGCCAGTATAGTAGAGTTTTAAGTTTTCCCTTCCTGCTCAGCTCAGACCAAAGCACTTCAAGTAGAAAAGGCACCTGTGTAATTCAGCTGCTATATAGTTACTACATCTTTCAGAAGTCATAAACGTATAAAGCTAACAACTTTGCCCAATTTTCATGTTAGTGGCAAAAAAAGACTTATATTATACAAAGGTCAATTCCAGATATGTGTACTTCCTTCTTTAATCCTTCCAAATATAAGATTGCCAGAACATTAAAGCAAGGCATTTTTCCACTGCCTCATGGTGGCCTAAGTTTTCCCAAGAAAGCCTGAGTAAACACCTGGGCCCTGAAGAAAAGGGATATTATAATGGAATGTCAAGCAATGTACTACCATTACTCTTTAGAAGGCACATAGCCTCATCACTAATCATTTCTAAATAGCATCTCTGCCACAGAAACTAACAATGCTTAGGCAGCAGTAATCAGAATATAATGAAGCTCTTTATTCTGTAGCTTCAACATCATCATGAAAATTAAATCATACCAAGGGTTTGGTTAGATTTGTTGAGGGGTTTTTTTTTATTATTATACCCTTACATATTTGTTACTGATTCTGTTGGCAGGGTGCCCAGAAGAGACTAAACACACACTAGGAAAGGGAAACACAGGCTTTCAGCTGAGTCTGTCTGTAAAAATGACAGTTACCTATATTAACATTTTCAGACCAACCTCTTCTTACTGCAGTCTAATATTTCACATGTACAAATGGATAGCTTTTGAGGTCTTAGCAAGAAAAGTGGTTCCAAACCACAACTCATACAGCTACTGTTTGGCAAAACAAAAAGCTTTAATGATGCCTACAGATCAGATTATCCAGATTTCCAAAGAACCAAGATTAAAGATAAAGCAGAAACTACAGTGGCCTTGAGAGGGATGTGGGTGACACACACCTACAAACACTACTGTAACTGTGAAGAAAGATATAAGTATTTACTGTAATATGACAAAAATCAAGATTCTTAAGGGATTTACTAAAGAGGAAATACAGAAAGTCACCCCAAAAAACTGCCCTACTCCTACAAGATACTTAATACAGTGTATCAAATATGCAGCATAAACTGAAAAAATAGCTGACACCATTGACTAAATAAATACATTTAGTTTGGAAGTCACTCCAAGTGTACCTTGTCGATTTCACAGGTATGACCTGGGAAGCACAGTATCTTCAAATTCATTTATGAAAAACAAAAAATAAAACCTAAAATAGAACAAAAACCCACAAACCCACCAACTTAAAAGTTTTGTCAATGTGAGAAAAAATCTATGCATGTACTTTGATAAAACATGACCTGAAATATGATAGTAGTGAAAAACTAAGAAAAAAATATGGCAAATATTAGTAAAGGTTTCCCATGCAGCTACCAAATTGGATTTTTCTACCAACATGCTACTAACAAAAAAAAAGTCTGCCAAAATCCCATACTTTTATTATTTTTAGCCCTAAATTTAGATGTAGATGTATAACAGCATCACAGTGCAGACACTTTTCTGCATTAGCAGATAAAGATGGAATGATTCACCTATACCACTAAACAAGTCTAAAGATTAAATTTTAAAAAGATTATCCAAGAACAACTTGGCAGTAAATATCCATCCAAAATGGAAGGGATCTTAAAATCCAAATCAACTATTAAGGAGTCTGAGAGTCTAAAGATTGACATTTGCTATTCAATTCCCTGTTTCTATCAATATAGCTCCTTTGTATAATATACATTTGGTCAAAAGATTCTTTTGTTCCAATTTTTATGTAATGATTTGTAATAATGTAAAGCTAAGTTTACCCACATCCACACAAAATCCTGTTAAACTATTTGTACAGGATGTGTACCAGTGAGCAGTTTTGCATGTATTCTTGGAGGCCCAAAAAAAGTTCAAAAGCGTATTTGCATAATTGTGCCTGATATCACCTTCTGTTGAATTTAGATGACAAATTTCCTACAGATAACTGTTAATGCAGGAGTAATAAAAACCTGAAGTAGTAATCATCATAGATGTGAAACTATTTTTTAACAATATGCTAAGTCAGATGATTAGAAAAATATACCAACATTAGATATCGGTAGTTACATTCTTTGTACCCCCACAGCAAGATTTCCCAGGTGAGTAACAAGGTATTTTGCCAGCACAGTGGGCTTGACCACTGGTACCAGTAAAATGTGTCAAGAAGAGAAGTCAGTTCTTTGATGAAAGATACAACAGGTTGAAACATAAGGAATTAGATACACATTTAGCTACACAGTTGCTAAAATGTCTACTGCTGGTTTTCTTCCCCAAGTTGTCACAAAGGGTATACAAGAAAAACTCTAACAGAAAATTAAGGCAAAGGAAGTTGCATGAATCAGCCTTCTCAATGGATATGTTTCAGTATCTCAAAACTGAATACAAACAGAAACAGAAAAGTGCACATACAAATGCACCTGAAGAGGTTTCCTCATTGGATGCCAGTAGCTATGGTTTATCACGTGTTATTTATTATTCAGTGCTTCAGAACAAGATTTTCTTCATGCTTTTCAGCAAAAATCAAGTTTACCATAAAGTGCTACTTTTAAGCAGATGTGCCACATAATTAGCAACGACAAATCCACTTACTTTTTTCTCCTTCTCATGATGTTTATCCTGAGAGTGAGAGGAAGAATCACTTAAAGTTTGATCATATGACCTATTAGATCCCCGTTTGCTCTTTTTCTAAAAAGAGAAAATATATTTATGGACAGAGAAAAGGAACCATTTGAATAAATAAAAAGCATAAAGCATTTCCACTGACAAGATGTCTTGTTGCTTGAGGAAAAAAACTTCAGTGCTTCAATTACTGGAAAGCTGACTAATTACTGAATGACTAAACTACTGGCTGTACACCACGAAAAAACCCTAACCCTGTATAAATTTTTACACTTCCTACAAATTTGCAAGATATGCTTTCCACCAAGAAAAGAAATATGCCACTTTTTAGAGGTTAAAAGATGCTAGACATTTTCAGGTTTTCATAGCATAAAACAAAAAATATGCTGCTCAAAAGAGTATCATCACAGTGATGCCCTGACACATGTTTGAAATGCATTGTAAGGTGACTTCATGACTTATTTATTATTCAAGCGATCTGTCTGGTATGTTTTCATTAAAATGGATTAAAATCCAGGATACAGAATGCTACAGTCATGTCTGTGATTATAAGTGGCAGATGTAATTGCCTGTATTTCTGTAATGTCTTGAGTGCCTAGTTCAGGACTCCAAATACTTTATGCTGGGACAGTGTTCTAAATGTTGGTTTTCTAATAAGTGAGGAAGCTTTTAAAGACACTTCAGGTCATTCTTTTGTCAACCAGTTTTCAGTGGAATAGTAGATGTAGAATACCCACCATCTTCAGCAGTAAATACTAAGCACCTGTATTTACTAGGCATTAACAATCACAATAATCCTAAAGAAAAACTGAAACACTTAAAACAATCTTGCCAGTTTGCCAGTCTTTACTGTTATTATCACTACAGCTTCATAGTGGAAAGCTAACTAACTATATATCAAACATAGAGTTGTGCCTCTATCATTAAACCTGGTTTTCAAATGAACATACCTGTTCTCAATCATAGCAGCACTGTAACATTCAAATCAAAAGCATAACAGTGTAAGGGTTTGCCTTCACCACTAAATAAGAGACTGTTTTTGCTCTTTACATATACTTCAGCTCAAGATATTAAAAAAAAAGCTTAGTAAGGGCCTAGGAAGCTCTGACATCTTCATTATGAATCAAATTCATCAGTATTCATAAAAGCACAGAACTAACCTCAACAAGCTTATCTTCTAGGAACTAAAATGGTTGACTGGTCCTGTGTTTTTACCTCACTACAATCTAGAAGTCACACTAAGTATTCAACTTTTTTAGCAGTGAAAAGAAGTAATCTGCAAGTCAAACTATACTTACAACAGTATCTGAACATAAGTCTGTATATTTTAGTATTAATAATTAACATTTTTAAACATCAGTAAGCCCCTCAAGTCCACACACTCACACAGGTACACAGAAATCTGGATATCTGGAACTATCAAACTGGTAAGAAGCGAAAGGAAAGACTCCAAAGATCTGATCCAAAGCCTACTGCATTCATTGAGAAATCTCAATTTTTTTCATTTCTTGGTTGTTTCTTATAAATCAAACTTGAAGTCACTTCCTTAAGGTTGTGTTTCAGAGAATGTACAAGCAGGGAATACTCACTGGCTACACAGTGAGAGATAGAACAAAAGAGGTTGGGCAGAAGAGTAACAGAAGCAGAAAGAAACTGAGTGCTTCTTTATTCTCTAGAAGTAGTATTTTCTAGGTTATTCCAAAATTGACTGAATTCCTAGAAGGCACTTAAAACAAATAACAAAAGAAAACGTTCCAGGAACTCAATGAAAAAAAAAAATCACTAAATGTGCATGCTATTTCTGGCAGAGGGGGGAAACCTACACATCTACAAAGTAACCATTTAAAAGAATATTTCCAGCTAGTACTTCCGTAACTGTGATCAAAACATTTTTTTTATGAAATACAATCTACTTTTTCAACTACATGAAAATATTCTTTCTAGTGCTAATGGTAATAAAAAATGGCAGAATAAAAATAATAAGTCAGTAACATTCATTTATAGAATTTAATAAATACATACCAGTTTATTAAAATGATATTTACAGTAGCCACAGTATTGGACGTTATCTGCACCATTGCCTTCCTCTTCACAAAGAAGTCCTGCAAATTGTGCACTAAAAATAAACCAAACAACATTCAAGGAAAGCCATTTTACACCAGTTTGTACAATATCATAGCTGATAACATATGGACGCTTATATGTGCAATTAGTAAGATATTTCCACACAAATACCTTCCAGTGGCTTGAGTGGCAAACCAACCTTTGTAGCCTAGGGTAAAACATGTATAATTCATACTTTGGCCTGTTGCCTTTTTTCAGAATCTTTTAAGCCACTCACACAAGCTTATAGTTTGCAAATCTACTATTACTATGCAGCTACTTGCACAAATAAATAAAGCAAACAAAATCTACAACGACTCTTTGCTCAAAGTCAAGACAAAAAATTATCTAAGAACAGCTTTTAAAAAAAACCATACTATAGCTCCAAAGGAGAGTTTTTTCAGAACTTGCATATACATGCTTCTCTGACTTGCCACGAAAATTACTGGGGGTTTTTTTCATCTAACTTGAATTACACAGCAAATCAAACTGTATTTACTAGTTTAAAATACTGTGGGGCAGGCTAATTTCTTTTAAAAAAATCACTGACTAGACTAATTATTACCTTATTCTACTACAACTTTCTCAAAAAAAATCTTGGTTTTCACCATTTGTAATGTTGATATATTTTCTCTATCGAAACCAACTTAGATATTGACAAACCAAATATTGTTACATTTTCCATATAATTTTCATTCCCCTATGTTGGGGTTTAGGATTCTTCCTTTTGTTTCTTTCTCTTAGGGAATCTTCTCTCATATGTTGCTAGGAGACAACAGTGGCTGGGTACTTAAGATAGACAAAAGAAGTTGCTAAATTCAGGGAAGGAGGGCACCTGGCTGTTCTTCTCTTATCTGAGGGTTTCTCTCCGGAGGCGCAGATACCCGAGAATGGGGCTGGGGGAAAGGGAGCAGGGGCAGCTGCTGGCTCTCCTGCGCTCTCGGCACCGGGAGGGGAGAGAGGCTGCAATGGCTGTAGGGAGAATTCATCACCACTGAGGGGGGTTCTGCCTCCTGCTGCCTTTCTTCTACCCTGAGTGGAGCTCTGCTCCTGAGAGCAGCCGCTGCACTGGGCCCTTATTAACACCCTACCCCACCAAACAAGAGACCCTTCGCCTTCCGCTCCGGTGCCTCAGGGGAAATCCCGGGATCCTCGAGCCCCATCGCGCCCCCAAGGGAGTCTCTCTTTCTCTCTCTGCCCTGTTGCGAAGGCAGGCTGCCACTGCCCGGCCGCCCATTTCCTTTGCCATCACTCCGCGGTTTTTTGTGCACTGTAGCCCCACAGCCCCTGCCTGCCGGGACATCCCCGCGGTTCTAGCTGCAGCTGTGGAGTTTCTGACACATCTCATCAACCACTCCACGATTGTGCTCGTCCCTGTCGTTCCAGCTTGCTGCTCCCGAGGGTCCTGCTGGGGCACCTGGATCGACTGCCTCCGGGTTTTCTGAAGCAAAGCCTCACTTCCACCCCTTCCCGTTTCGGACAAAGGCGCCGTTACCGCGTGCTCCCTCAGCCCGCGCCACAGCGCCCCTGCAGGCGCGGGGGAATCCCCGCCCGGCCTGGCCCGGCGGGAGCGGCAGCGCCCCTGCCGGCCGTGCCCGGAACCGCGCCGAGGGGAAGCGACCGACAGAGCGAGGAGCGAATGGTCTGGGGTTCCCGGTTGGCTTTTCTTTTTTGTTTCTTGTTGCTGCCATTGTTGCTGGTTGTTTGCCTTGTTATACACATACGTACTAGTAAAGAACTGTTATTCCTTTTCCCATATCTTTGCCTGAAAACCCCTTAATTCCAAAGTTACAATAATTCGGAGGGAGGGGTGGGTCATATTCTCCATTCCAAGGGAAGTCCCTGCCTTCCTTGGCAGACATCTTTCCTTCAAACCAAGACACCATAATAATGCTATGTTCCAGTAAAAATTATAGACAGGAGTAAATTAAAGAAGACTATATAATGTGGTTTGTTTTCATAGATTTTTAAAAACATGTTATTGGAAAACCCAGAAATACTAAATACATGTACATCTACAGCTGACACCAACTAGAAAAAATAATTAAGAGGATGTCTTTAAGAAAAAATTTATTGTTTCTAAGCTTCTCTTACAAAAAACATGCACTCAAGCTCATTTTTCATTAGACAATAGTTCTGATAACCCTAATCTGGATACACCTTGCCCTGGATTTCTGGTAGTTTTCACATTTTTTTCTGTTTTTTTTAAATATTACAGAAGCCTCTAATTATCCCCAGTCATACTACTCTCCAGCTAGATATAATTTTGTAGTATAGATCACATTTTTGAACCAAAACATTCTAAAAAGTGCCAAGATGGCTCTTTTAATTTTGAACTTTACCCTCATGCTCTTCACAACATTCACTGAAAGCAGAGTTTTGGAATAAAGTAAAAAGATGAAAAGCACTCTTCTATGTATCCAAGTGTTTGAAAGGAAAGAACCTTTTCATACAAGCACTTGGATGTATACATTTTTTCACATATGTAAATAATCCCTTTACGTGGTATGCACGCTTTGAGGAACACAATTCATTTTCACCATAAAAAGAAACTCAACACTGATCACATCCAATAAAAAGTTAGATGCTTATGAAAGAATAAAACCTGCAAAGCAGTCAAGCAATTAAAAAAAATTAATTATGAGTTGCCAAGATTATCAGCACCAAAACAATGTAATTAAACAAGATCTCCACAAGACATACAAATTATCACTAGGGTACACTGAAAAAAATACATTTAAGTGATTTAAGCTGATGTGCAAATACCATTTCCCTGACTAAACAGGTCATGAAGCAGCATACTGGGGCAGTCATAAAAGAGACAGGTAAATCCACAGATCATGTATCTGGATAGCCTATATAAATCTGCCTGCTACCATAAAATAACTCTAGCTGAAATTGAAAAAACAAATAATGCCTGCAAATTTTTGAGTGGAACTCTTTTTGCTTCCTTTTACCCGTTGATATGTGGTTTAATCTAATTATCCAGCCTTTTTTAGAAGTCCATAAAGTGAAATAGGCATCTCCTAAATGCAAGGAAAAGTAAATATCTTTAAGAGGAATCAGTCAGATGGTGGAGGACGTAGCTTTTTTTTCTCCAGCAGTAACACATGAAGTCTGAATAGCTCAGGATGATCTGCACCATTTAGATAAAACCAGTGAAGTGAGTTACTCCCAAATGTCTGGAAATCCGTACTGGAATGGGTGAGCCCAGTGCATTTTTACGTACAGCTCAGCAATTTTCCCACTGATTTACCAAAAGTAAATGTCAAAATCAGTTAGCAGGCAATGCTAACAAACAATGTCTTCACATTCCCATATGCTATTAAACATTCTCTAAGAAAAATAACCTAAGATAAAGAAAAAACCAAACTTCTCTATACTTATTCACAGAAGCACACACCATTTAATACCACCCAAGGGAGTATTATCAGACAGTTTTTGCAGCTCACAGCAAAATCTATGCTGCCACTGCCATATTGTTGGTAAACACTATTAAAAACAAATCGGTTTACTGTATTTCTTTATTCAAAGATGTACTAAGTAAGGAGTGTATTCATGACACTGTGTGTATTAATTCTTTCTGGAACATCAGAGCAGCATCAACAACATTAAATAATAAAATATACTTACCATGTTACATGAAAAGCTTGTCGACATCCATGTTTATTACATGTCATACAAGCACCAGTGGCTGCTTTACTTTCTCTGCCTTGTTCATCACAAATATAGCATGTCTATCAAAGAGAAAATACTTAATTTGATAAGAAGCATACAAATAAATTCTGTGTTACAGGAGATTCTAGGTTGAGAACTACTGCATTTTGCAGCTAAGCCAGTGTAAGAACTTCTTTATGAAAGTCTAATCATGCTTGTTAGCAAAAGATCACCTGGCAGACTCTTGGGATTTGTGTAACACTTCACCAATGTTAAGGGAGTACAAACACCAATTTGTTTACATTTCATACCACTGTCAACCAGCCAATGTGTTAAACAGCTACAGGTTAATAGCATTAGGCTTCCCAACTGTCCCTGCTTTCAAGTTTGTGTTTATGTCCTTTTAAGTCTCAATCATTTCCATATTCATTTAACATAACCTGTATTCATGGCATCCAGAAACAGCAGATTAGACTGAGTGCCTAATGGTACAACATGCCATATGGTATACACAGGTATCTGCACAATTACAAACAAAAAACCTGTAAACTTGAAATTTTATTTGTACATTTGGTGCAAAGTATTTTCAGAAGCATCATAGCATGTTTCAATATTCATATGACGCTCAGCTACTTTTAATTAAATTGGTGTTTAACAAAACCCTGCTTTGTTTGGATGACTACTTCAGTATGACTTGGACAGCCCCATAAACATCTTGTAAATTAATCAATCAAGATCCTTCTGTAAAAAAGCTTAATAATATATCAAACCCGTTTCAACCTCCAAAACAAGCTAAAACGAAAATAATCTATTTAGTACTTGGAAATCTTTTCACAGTATTTCTGTCAATTTATTTCTTTTACTGAGATGCCATGGCATTTTTAATCTTTTCTAAAACATTATCAGTAAAACAGAAGAAATAAATTAAGACCAAAAAAATCCAAATTCTTCCTCATTATTCAATACTTTTTCTTTTTTTTTTAACACGTGGCCAAATTATACGGAAACATACTGTATGGAAGCTCATTACTATACCAGACATTACTACAGTCTCTCACCAGTATTCCAGGGAGAAACATCAGACAAAACTAAATCTCTTTTCACTTTTTCCTGTCCTAATTACTGAAGCAGCATTTAGAGAGATTCTACATCATATGTAGATATGTAAAATTTAACAATTTAAGAAGAGATTCTCAATGAAAGTATCATCCAGCACTGAGGTGGATTAAGTGTTTGTTTTTATATGAGAGAACCTTACTGAGAATTAAATATTAAGAACACTCCTACCTCTGTAGAAATCCCATTATAAGATCCTTAATGAGAAAAGAGAAACTCCTTTATGCCAAAAAAAGAAACTATCTCTATTTTAACTGACTTACAATTTTATCATAACCTCCTTTCAGTGAGGCAGAAAATAAGCAGAATAATAAAAATAACATCAACCATGGGGAAAAAATTGACCAAGAGACCACTGGAACGTTTTTAAAAAATTATGTCATGCAAAACCAGTATTACTTAGACAGGAAAATGAGTGAAATTCTGAAATCAGAACAGCCTTTTACAGAGGTTTTTAGAACAACATTTAACAGATGTCAGCTAACTAAAGCATTTTTGTCAATATGCAAGACTTGAAGGTAGAAGTGTTATTCTTGTACAGTTTCCACATTACTTTAAAAAGCTAATATATCCTAAAATCATACCCTATAACCTAACATTTAAAAGATCAGAAAGGGGATAATCCTACTAAATTCTTTGCCTTGCTTCTTTCGTACATCAAGGCGGTGAACACTGATAATTCAGTTGTTTGACAGGGTCTGAGACTGGTGGCTTTTTAACTTTCCATACCATGACCTAACACATTTAGATTTTAGGAATGAACAAGGTCATGATCTATCAGCCTCATCTGAGTCACTATATTAAGTGTAAGTAACTTCAAAGTAAGATACCTCTATAAACAGAGAGTTCAACAAACCCCATAAAACTCAATCTCCAGTTACTTTCTGCTTTTTTGAGAATTTTGTTTCAAGTTTTTTAAGTTTTTTCCTTACTGAAGTCAGCAAGAAAAGCAATACATGCATTCTACTTAGTAGAGATGTAGACTCTATTTTTCAGTATTTACCCTGCATGTAGAGTCTCTGTTTTGGGACTTCTTAGAGCAATCTACCAAAAAATGACTGAAAAATTACTACAAACTACATTATGAACAAGTTTAAACAGAAACTGGTGGATTGACTTATCATTGCCCAAAGAACTTTCCTACAATAGCCCTGAGAAGCATTAAACCTGTTTGCTAGTATTCCATATGAAACAGGGACAAGGAAGGTTCACCCTCCTGTTCCAACAGACACCGAGTTCTCTACAGCTGAGCTTCCCATATTTGTACCTTCTCTCGGACACAGAATTCCAGAAGCCTGAGAACATTTGTCTTTCTCTCACAAAGGAAGACTTGCATGTATTTGCAAATCCATACAAATGCTACACCTCTGAAGCCTCTGGAAAGTAGAAGTTTAAAACTGCGTCCCAACACCCACAGCTGCGCTCTTCTTCAAAGCTCTTAAGCTAAGAGTGTACTCTCCCAAATTCACTGGATAAGAAGCAAATGCTTTTGATTCAGCAAGGAAACGTTACTCAAAAACACAACAAATATCTTACTTCCTTTAAAGGCAAAACAGGTATTTTGCACAGCTGTCTATTACTTTCAGTATCTTCCCTTCAAAGATTCAAAATGTAAACCTTTGCAAAAGCAAAAACAGAAGGGAAGATTCTGTTCCCTTTTGTAGAAAAGGGAAACAGAATTGGTTTTGCCTCAAAAAGACAATTATAGGGCAAAAAATAATTTCAGAAATAATTTACTCATACCACATACCCAGTGGCTTTCTCTGATCACAAAATCAAACCTAGGAATTGTACAGAAATTTCTCATTGTTGCAGCAAGTGCTGAAAGAGAAGTTTGCCAGCTGCATTCACTTCTAGACAAATCAAGAAACTCCAAATGCACTTATCTTTTAATCAGCTCTTAAATGAGATTCCTAAAAGCAATGATTATATACAATTATCACATAGTTTCAAATGAACGTGGAAGAGACAAATAAAGCTGACATAAAAATATCCATGCACAAATATCCAAGGAAAAAGAAACACGTATTTCTGAAAAGAAGAACAACTAATAGTCCATTTCTTTTTTGGAAGAAACTGTGTAAGAGCTTTCCTGACAGCTAAGTCATTAATCAAATTATTCTGTGGATTCATTATGTAATGTGATGGTTTTTATCCCCAAGGTAGACAAACTCAGGGGAATAGCAGCCAAATGTCTCTGTATGGACACGCCTCATGCTTTGGTATCTACAGCATTCCTTCTTGCATTTAAGATTACTGAACTTGGTAATGCTGCATATTTTGCAGTGTTTAGTAAAAAAATAAGTGCATAAGGAAAAAAACCCGAACAAATCAAGTATTATGTCCTGGCAAAACTTCTACAATATTTACTTTACAGTATAATTTCTCCCCCATGGTAATTTTCTTTGGCCTCTATTTTCCCCCAATTCCATATGCTAGTGCTCTATATGTATCCAGCCACACAGAGACAATTATTTAGAACTTCACAGGAAATAATATCTTACTAAGCTGATTAACAGAATGAAACTATCACTAAGTCCCTCTAAAAAAAGAAACAACTTCAATCATTTTTTCCCTAATTACATGTTTACATTTGTTCTCAATGTGTTTCAAATATTTCAAGAACTGTTTGTCATATCTACTTCTCAAAAAACCAGCTTTTTCTTTTCCATTTTTACACAAATTAATAATGCCAGAGTGACATTACAAAATTTCTGGTCTAAAAAAGTAATTTAAATAAACACAATTTATCTTGAATAGCAACAGAAGTAGAAGGTGAAATTATTGCTGGCTACATGAAAAGGGAAGCAATAGTTTTATTGGTTTTGGGGGCTATTGCTCAAGAATAGCCTACTTGGAAACCCATGGCAGTTTAAACACAGCAGTACTAAACTCACCACCAGCTACAGACTTGGCAAGAGTTGAGTTGAGAGCTCCCTGTCAGCCAACAGTTCTTAAACTCAGTACTGTTCCAACTAGGCTGCTGTGGGCACTGCAGTTAGACTGGCTTCAGGTCTGCTGCAGCAACTGCAGCATAGCCATCTCCTGGATTCCCCTGAAATACCCAGCTGCTATCTCCCTGACCCAAAAAGACCAAATAATGACAGTGAAATCTGAGTTCTGTAAAAAGAGAGAACAGAAATAACAATAATTTGCAGGCTAGGGGTGTGATCCCAAACTATGACATTTCTGACACCGGTCTAACTGTACTTCACAATAAACTGTAGTGGCCTGATGAAAGTAGTTTTAGGCTGACTGATAACATGGAAAATAGGCCTCAATCAGAACACCTGCTCAGAGCACAGAGAACTAAGGGCTGAACATCAGGGGCTCTCTCTACATTAACTCTATGGTGCTACTAACAATCTAGTGAGAAAACAATCATAGTAACTACAGACCAAGAAAATGGAAACTGGAATTATAGCCACAAAACACAACTGTATTGTCATATATTTAGAACAGAAACTGTTTGAGAAAGAAGAAACTTTAGTTATGATGAAAAGGAATTAAAGAGACAGACAATGGATTTTGTAAACAAGCAATAAAAAAAGACACAGAGTACATTTTTTGAAGTTACAAGGATTTACTCATCCAATATCCAATTACCATCAATGGAAATGGTGCAAGATAAAACAAAATCTAAAGTGCTCCATTAAATTTTTGAAGTATATTAAAGGAGAATAACTGCCAATTAAAAAAATAAAATTATGACTGACTACTATTCAAGGAAAAAGAACACAGATGTTCTGTTTCCTCAGAGTTGAGGAGAGAGGAAATAAACTCATCTGTTACAGCAAATCTTTACTGCTTTGTGACCAAGCAGAAACATTTTATTAGTTCTATACTGGATCTCACTGTTGCATGTTCTTGCCAATGCAGAGGGAAGCAAATAGTGAGATGCCAATAGAGATGCTCAGGTAATAATGAGAAAGCTTGAGAATGGAGGAGCAGCCCATAAATCAAAGGTGGAAACTTGGAAAGGGGATGTGGGGGTTGTGAGAAGTCAAGGCAACGGGAACAGGGACTTGTCTCTCTTTAGGAAGAACACAGGAGGTGACATATGCCTTTTTCTTCTACCTCTTTGCTATAACACAATTTATTCCTACTCTACTGCAGCGTCCACAAACTACCATAAAATAAAGCAAAAAAAAAAAACTAGAGGTTGAAAGAACAACACAAGAAAAATATGTAACACAACTGATCAGAAATTCAGACAGTTTTCATCTGCAGAAGGGAACATACAAAGACCAGCATAGTTAGGTGAGGAGAAAGTAACACAAGTGAAATAAGAAAAATGTTAACTATCAATAAAGAACAATAACAAGCTACTGGTTTATTGCTCTGCCTTTTGGGTTTGTTTTTTTTTATTTGAAGTCTCACCACACTTTATAAAACATTATTTAGGAGCAGTTCTACTATAAGCAAATAATCCCACTAAAGTGAATGTTATTTACAAAGGCAAAAGTCTGCAAGCATTTGCCTTAATATATTAGCATACCTTTCTGTCCTAAAAGAAATGTTTGTAAACATGTTTCTGTCAATATCAACACTTAAAACACTTCAACTTTGTGGTAATTAATAACAACATCTCATATAAGCTGCAATAGTATTTTAACCTATGGAGTATATATCAGATTCCTTTCAAAATAAACCATTATTCAAATAACATTATATTTTTAATTAACAAAATAGTCCCTAATCTGTAAAAGACTAATAAGACATGGTAGATAACCTTACAGCTTAATTTAATAATACAGCTTTCCTATTTCTTCAATTTACCATAAAGACATTGCAGAAAACTTACAGCATTGCTGCACACATTTAGGAATTTTCTATAAAGTGCATTCTAAGAAGTATAGTTTTATATTACTAAAGCTCACAAGTTTTAAAATAAATACATTAGATATAAAAAGACATATAATTATACCTTATTATAACGATCATGAGGAACAGACTGCAACACGATAGGCTCCATTGTAGAAACATTTGCAAACTGCACCTCGGGAATGTACAGAGCACAAACCACATGAGCCCAACCTATAAAAAGTTATAATTGTATTTAATGTTTTCTAGAAGCTTAAAGGACATTTCAGTGTAGTACAATTATAGTGCAAAGAACCTTTTACAACACTTTTGTTTCCACAGACTATTTTAACTGTTTAGAATATTAAGGACATAAATTACACTTAAATCATGTTTACATTTCATTATTTTATCCAAGGTTTACATGATCAGTAATACATTTTTTAATGTAGTCGGGGAGAATTTATATGAGTAATACTCCATGAAATTCAAATACTAATGATATATACAAACAGTGACACACAAAAAGAAAAACAGTATTTTTTTTTTATTATTTCTTGGATTAACACAGTCATTGCATAAAAGCTACACAAAGTCCTGCCAAAGGAAGCAGCATCTGACCAAACTGGTATTCTTACAAGCATAGAATCATAGAATACTTTTGTGTATAATTTTTATTTTAAAAATGACATTCTGATTTGAATAGACTCCTGCTTCTTTCTGCAGAAAGAAATTGCAACACATATGCACACCCCCACATCTCTATGAAATATCTGATTTTTCCATTTATAAAGTTGTGGCCAACTCATTTTTCCATAGGAATACAAATACCTATATCAAGTCCTATTCCAATTCATCAACTTGGGGCCATCAATAAATGGTTACTTACTTACCATACTGTGCTTTAACAACGTTTTGAGAAAGCCAACATTGCTGACTGAATGGTCGATGGAGGTGGGGGAAAACACTAAGTGAGAAACAAACCTACGAATCTGAAGCCTTTTTTCAAAACAGAGATCCTGAGCGCTATTGGGTTATTTCAGTGGAGGACCCTATGCCATAACTGTAAATTTAGCATAGCTAACACAACATACTGCTATACTGCTAGCATTAATAGCCAAGTTATTAAAAGTATTATCACCTCATCTAGAAGTGAATTTGGTGCAGCTAATCACTTTGTGCAAATTCTCTTCTTCCCCAAGACGAAAACTAAAGTCTCTTGCCACAAGACTCTCAGTATACTTTAAAAATAATTCTGCTTTCCTCCTACCCAGGCTTACTTGTATGCAAACTTTAAGGACATAAAATGACAGATTTACATAATTAGATCATCTAGAAGATTATTAGATTAGGCAAGCAAAGAAAATTATCATTGTGCAAATGCATGCTATACTAAAAACAACAACAACATCATAATAATCATAATCATAATAATAATCATAATAATCCACCCAAAAATAAACAGAAAAAAATTAAACACAAAACCCACCATATACTGTCTCACTGCAGACCCTTCTGATCTTGGATTTTCTCTTTTCAATTACTCTATACAATCTAAAAGTTCTTCATTTCTTCACCAACCTGTACTCTGATTCTTAAACTGAGCTAAACACAAAGCTGCACTTTCTCACAGTATTATTGTTGAGACTCTGGAATGGTATTTGGAATAAAAAGCACATATGCAATTCCAGATACTTTTCTGAAATCTTTTCCAGTTTCTGCCAACAGATCTGGTGCCCCACTCCATTTACTAAATTGGTAGTTGCAATTTCTATGGAAAAGGAAAAGTGCACACACACACAACAGATACAGTCAACACCACATGTTATCATTCTAGTATTTCAACTGCAACTAAATACAGTATCTGTGCTGCTCCATAATTTTATTCACAAATAGTCTTTAGAATTATGCTGTACAGAAAAGGCATGAAACTAATAAAAGTGTAGGGTAAAAAACTGGCAACTTGAGCTGCTTTTAAAACCTGTTCCAACAGACTATTTAAAAATTATCATTATCAGACAGATTAAGAAAAAGAAAACTATAAAAACCAATAAAAGCGAACCTTTTTTGTTCACTTGTCTACTTGAAACATCTTCAGGAAAAGAGTGCTTATAAGGGCTTTTCTTAGAATTGCAAACTGCCTTAAGCCAGAATCATCTTACTAAAGACAAACAAATGTTAACATGGTGTTAATGGTGAACATTTATCTTCAAATCTTCTCTCAAAATATTAACTCCAATAGAAACATCATCCATCTACTAATAAAGTCATTAAACCAAAAAAGTGACACTGAAATTTTGAAAAAAATAAACCATCTTCAGTTGGCTAAACATAATCATACGGCAAAAGCTTTTACTTCAGATGTAATTAAGCCTGTACTCCAGCTACACTTACATATAATGGGAAATTATTATGTAAATATACAAAATACACCAGAGACATTAGGGGGCAAAAAAAATCACTAAGTGAACTGAAATTTAGGTAGGTAAAGAATTTTCACTAATCTAGTACTAAAAAAAAAACCTAAACACTACAATATATTCCTATTTACAAATATAAAGCACACATCCCAGACAGCTGTGACTAGTAGCAGGCTTTGAACTTTCATGAGACCAAAATATAAATATAATATATAAATACTGGTATTTATATAATGAAACAAATGAAGCACGAGAACACTAAAACACTTTTTGAACATGGGTTAATAAATGCTCCTGGAATTGAGAACAAGGGACATTTTCCACTGGTTTCCATCTGGCACCTCCAGATCCCAGATATTCTGGCCTTGTTGGAAATTCACAATAACATAAAAAAATCACAGTAACATAAAAAATCACAATAATATAAAATCAGAATGATGTCCAACAATAATTTAACCAGAGAGGTGGTTGCAGCATCCTTATGTTACCAGCCTCAAATGCCTACACCAAAAAAGAAGCCAAACTCCAGCACCAGCTTCCAGTTGGTTTCAAGACACCCTGTATACAAGTTCTTAAACATTCTTTTGTCCAAAGTTTAACTGGCAAAGAAATATAGAATTGTCAGAGAGCAATACCCAGCTGACCTGGAGGTGTCAAGGAGAGTTCCCTTTAGGAAGAATAAGGAAGATAATTTTGTATAACAAATGTGGTTAAGGACTGGTTGCAGTCTCCAGCTTCTGAGAATGCAAGGTCTGTAGAGTCCTCCACAAAACTTTCATAGTTAAGGGAAATCAAGAAGATTCAATTTTACCATATAAGAACCAGTCAGTAGGAGGAAAACAGAAAAAAACCAAACAAGAACCATTTTCTGAAGCATCAAGAGACTAACCACTATTTCTACAAAAGCATAAGCATGGAAATAGGGACACCTATAGCCACAGTGTGATAGATCACCTGAGTCTCACTGATCAGAGAACGAACTACTCACCTATAAACAGTTTTACTTGTAATGTTCTGTGCAACTGAGAGTGTTCCTGACTAGAGAATACAAAAACACCTTCCCAATTCTCTGCTGACATTTCCTTCTCTTTTAGACAACTACTCAGGCTGAGCACAGAGCTCAGAGTCCCAGCAGAATAAAGGACCTATTGCCATGACCAAAGTTGAATGCTTTTGTCTACTGTTTCCTACTGGATGGTAACAGCCTTCTTTGTCTGTAGGGACAATGAAACATTCTGAAGAAACCCTTCCAAACTGTACATAGAAGCCCACATGAGAAGCAAGCATTTAAAAGGATGTGTTGTATTCAAGACCACCTTAAAGTACATGTTTTTTCCATTTACTCCATCTAAGCCATAAAGTTTGCACTATAAACTTCCCATTCAAATCACCTACTACATTATCCTAGGGCAACTAAAATTTATCAGCAACTGTACACCTTTTCACTCCTCACCCAGGAATAAAGAAAACATTACTAAATCCAGTCCTTTTAAGCTTTACCAATGTTTAAGTGTGAAAAAATACTGTTATACATCCATGTTTTAGATTATAAAATAAAAATCTCCAACAGCACTTCTCTACACATTCAAAAACATTTCAAACATTCTCCCCAGTTTCTGCTGCTACTGAAATTATTTTATCAGCTCTCCTCTTCACCCAAATACCACACAGAAACAACAGCAAGATATTCCTACTTTTTATTTACTGTTCTCCAAATTTAGCCAGGAGTTCATGCCATTTTTGAGATCACTTTTGCTCAAAACGAGTTCATTAAACCTATCTCCATAAACCATATCATTTATTCTTTAAATCAATGATAAGCTTCCATTCACTTTAGTTGTGTATGGTTTGAATCCAGACAATGGCCACAGATGTATTATCTGCTTTTTAAATTTTACTTATGAAACTTGCAGTAATTGCTAAAAAACTCTTAACTATCCCCACTGAATTCCTTATATCAAATTTGCTTTTGGTTTCATCTCACTTTCAGGACAACTTTAACTGGAAGAGAGGGCAGGACAGATGCTTTTGCAAATAGAGATACTGGCAGCTTGCAAAATATTCTTGGAATTTTCCCTCAAATTTTTTTATTTTATTTTTCAATCTTTGAAATGGTGGCCTTTTGACATATGCAACTCCTCAATAACAGTATTTTTACCAGATGATATTGCTTGCCTTGTTTACTTTAAAATGAACTTAATTTCTTGTTCTTAAACTAGAAAGCCTAAGAAACACATCAAAAGGATTCAAATTAGCATCAAGTTTGCTTGCTTCTGTGCACTCTTATTAGAATTGTTTTCTCTGAAACTGCTGAAGAAAACCCCTCAGGCTACGACAGGCTGACAGATTCACTGCCTCTTTTGCTTCCAAAAAACCCAATATTCTACAACAATCAGTGTCTCCATCCAGAAATTGTAAAACAGCATTTATAGTTTTTACTTACTGGTGATAGACAGTTAAAAATATTTACTTCAACTGCACTTTCAAGTTCAGTAACTTTGGAAAATGCTGCATACCTTTTAAAAAAAATCCAATGTGCTTTCTAAGAAAACATCACAAAAATGTAAGACATTGGAAATATCTTAGAAAACAAATTCTACCAACTTTAAAACAACATTAAAAACATATAAAGCAACTCTGAGGTCTGCTTTGATAACAGCGATGAAAACAACTTTTTCCAATACTGGAAATTCATGCTGAAAAGTCTTCAAAGTTTAAATACACCATATGACACTTGCAGCATTTCACTTAAATGAATTTTTATTTTGATTTATCTCTTAGAAAATCACACTATTGAGTTTTTCCAATTTTTACGTTTCATTCTAGTTCACAAAATGTTTCATTATCACCATAGAATCTATCCAAATCTTTCACTGACATTTTTATTTCTGGTGCCTTACTGATTTTTAACTCAGTACATACTTGGCAGGTATAATTTTAACATACATTGTTCACTAACATTCAGAGTAACAAAGCTCAGATTTCAGACCCCTAGCTGAAAACAAACAGTTGAACTGCTATCCCATTGTGACAGGGATAAGTAATTCCTACCAATTCCACCATCAGCAAACACAAGACTGTTACCAACAAAGAGCTTTATAATTAGAAGTAAACGCTACCAAAATAAATTAATGAAGAAACCCCAGGAAGATAAGCAATACACAGTGTGTTACCTATCTAACTAAATTTTTGCCTTTACAACTACCGCTTAATTGCCCAAAATTTGATTCACAAGGGCCTTCCCTGTAAATAAGCTCACGGTACTTTTAAACTGCCTTCCAGTCCAAATTTTCAAGACTTGCTTTTATAGTCTTTGACTTCATAATAAAGTAACAGCAACAAACACATAATCCATGCTACCATTCACAACAAGGGAAGCCCATGTCTTGCTTATGAATTAACAGGCATGGAGTAGGATCCACTACGATCCATGGTCACTGTGAAGCTGTGCAGCAAAGCATGAACACGCTGCAGAGACCAGAATCGTGCAGCCACACTGGACTCCAGCCACAGGACCAGCCTGGTAGCACAAGAGTTCTGGGATATTATCACCGTCCCCTAACCGTGCATCAATGTCAGAGCAAAATTTGTTTATGCATTCTATGATTCCTAAAGAGCCTATTTTATTTCCTTAAAGTCTTACTTTACTTGTAACTAGAGCTCCCTCCCAAACCAAGAGAATGTATTTATTACTCTAGCATGGAAAAATCTTTATTGAAATGTTAGTTTCCTATCAGGGTTGCTTCAAGTTGTCAATTAAGGATACACCTCAATCCGTTTCAGCTGTATGCTGTCACTGAAAAGCAGAATCTCACCTTACTCTTTGCTTTCAACTGTACATTCTTGCCCTCTCCTTGCAGTAAAAATTCGCTATGTAGCAGGGCAAATCATTTTTTTTTCATCTCATTACTAAATTTGCAGGAAACTTAATAGTTTACCTTTAAGCAAGCCACACTGAGGTCGCATGATTACCATACACAAAACCACAGGTGCAGAAACACCCAGTCAGGGGAAAACCAGTCCCCTCCTTTCAGCAGAGGTCAACAGCTGTCCTAGATTACAAGAAATTGCACCCTCCGTTTCCACAACTACCAGATCTGCTGGCTGACCCAAAGACTGAACTCTATCCAACTCTGCTGGATTCACCTTTCAAACATGTACTTAAGAACATTACTATTACTCTTTGCCAAAAGGAAAGATTAAGTACTATTTTAAACCTTTAGTTAAGTGCCTCTTAAGACATTCCACATACTTTTAACCCTCATCTTCCTTTCCTGTAAAAACAAGAAAACTTGCAGATAAGAAATCTGCCAGCTGAAGTTACTGTCTTTTCCTTACTCTCTTAAATAAAGGTTTAGAGTTAGCTATAGGTAATACAGCATTATTCGTATTATATTGCCTGATCCACTCTTTGAAAAGGGGTAAAAAGAAGGTGCCACACTAACCACTAGAGCTCTCACTGTTGTGGTTGGTAGTCAACCTAGTCACTGGTACAGAATGGACAATTTGTTAAAAAGGTAAAATAAATACTATCTGTCTATGAAACAAAAGTCTTCATCCTACGAAGTCCTGCTACTGAATTTCACAAAATACTCCATTAAGAAAAATCCAGTCCCCAAGAATTGATTATTTTTGAATCATCACTCTGCAGCACAACAAATTATTTTTGAAACCGCTAGAGATGAAATTCCATTGGTCCACTGAGTAAGCCAATAGCTTTAACAATTTTATCTGGCATGCTATGGAATTATTGTGTTTCTTCCACCTCTCAAGAAATCCTTTCACACAGCAAAAGGAAGAAATGTATAAATAAGCCCTTAAAACTCTAAAAAACCATTTTTACATATACATTGTGGTTATCAGTAATGTAAATCATAAATGTACAATACTTTATATGGTAATACATGCATTTATATTACTGCAGTATTTTTAATTCATTGTCTTTTTTTCTCTTTCCCAGTTTAAAAAAAATACAAACATTGCTGTAAATCTGCTCAAAAAGGCCAGAACATTTGTAGGTAAGCACTTGCAGAATGCATAGGTCTCAGTGTACACATATAACACTATACCATCCACATTCTTAGACATTAACACCAAGAAAAATCATCAGAACAGTAAACCAGACAGTGAGACTCTAATAACAACAAGAGCAATGGGAAAGCCTAGCATATAATGTTTTTATAGACTTGGGAGATCCTGCCACTAACCCAGGGGGTGGGAAGAGGGTCTGGACCATGACATAAAACCACCACATTGTTAGGCAGCCTTTCCCCAAGCAGCTGCATGAAAGAAGTCTTGGTAAAAAGTCACACAAAGAATGCTGTTACACAGCATTCCTAATCATCACCCACTGGAATCAGATTTCAAAGTAACAACTTGTATAGCAAAAACAAACCTTTTAAGCTTACAGAAAATTGGGAAGAAAAAGATTATTGCAAGAAAACCATTTAAATGGGAGATGCACTATGTTAAATACAAGTGAACAATTTGCTTAAAAAACAAAATACATACTCAGTATTATGAGAAGATAAAAGAACTAGGATTCAAAAATCAGTCCAAATGGTCATGATTTTATTTTCTCCTGAGTGTCAAAAATCCAAAAGAAATTATTGCAATAGTTAAGGAAATATTACTGAATTGAAAGGCCCAAAACTGTCAAATGCTAACAGTTCTCAAGTAAGCAAGTAAGGTCTCACTTGTTACTTCTGTTCTTCAAAAAATGTGTTTATGTTTTATCCTACTACTAAGCCACTTACCAATCCACCAAGCTAAAGGAATATTAATCTTTCTTACACATAAGACAGCAAATCAACAAGCAACTCACATATGTATCAGGTTTTCTCATTTTAAAAAACTTTTATATTCCGTCATGTTTATAAACATAAAGTCACGTTTAAAACCACAATGGTTCCCCTAAATGAACATGAATACCAAGTTTATCTAGGAATTCTGTCAACAAATATATTCAGAGAGAAAAGTTCCTTTTAAAGCTAAATCTTACTTTTCTACTTTTAGTATCAATAAGAATAATTAATTTTATTTTTTTTTAAATAGGTAATAGCCTAACAGAATTTCTATCATTCTAGCCTCTGAACACTGAAAAAGTCCTGATGTTTATGTAAAAATGAAGTCCACGTGGAGGAAGGATTACTTTTTGTTCACAAAACCATGGCCCTAAGACAGGCAAAGATATTAGGCAGACAAAATATTAAAACTTATTCAAAGCTAATTCCTAAAATTTCTTACAAATACTCTGCTCATAATTGTGCAATGTCCTGTTACTCTTAAAAATTGATTAAACCAAGTGTGTAGCTAAACAGAGTCAACTCTTAACAATCCTTAGGACAGACAAAGCCATTGACAGACCACAGATACTAGTCCAGACTCTACTCAGGCTAAATTCAAGAGTATTGTTTCCAAGACTTGTGCAAGTGCAGGAGCAGAACAGCCATTTTCCAACCGTGCAGAGACTGAACAAGCACATGCAAAAGGACCTGAGCTGCTCCTGCTGAAGGTCAGTTCAGGTCTCTGACAATGGAAAGCACAGGACGGACATTGAAGCAGACTAGGACATATTCCACACAAATCCAGACCGAATTAAGCTCTTTGGGCTCATTTCAGGCTCTAATTACAGCACCAGTAGCCACCATCACCAAGCCAAGAACAGGCAGGCATCTGTATACTCTCCAGTGTACCCAAAAATGTTGTGTGAACAGGTACTGGAAAGGTGAGCACAGAATTACTGACCTTTGCCACTGCAATCTGCAAATACCAAGAGGCAACAAATACCAAGTAGCAGGTTCAAAGAAACCCATGGACACTGATCAACTGCAAAATGTCTTTCCACCTTTCCAGCATTATGGACACTAATACAGAAGGGAACACTTCAATAGTGTGATGGACTCATTTTCCATTAACACAAAAATACCATGTCTGGAGCAAGAAGTCTCAAAGCATAAGCGCTTGTATGTTGGGAAACTATTCTGAGAAGGCCCTTCTCACAAGAAGGAAGTCTCACACAAGACCCTTCTCAAGAACCTAGTTCATAATGACAAAGAAAGCAGGACAAATGTTGACTGCCCTCCATTATATGCTCCCCTCCTCTTACTACCTCAGGCTGTCACTTTTCAGTTCTCTGTAGAATCCATGACAGTACTGTGCCAATAATGCCGTATTTAAGGAATAACTGAAAATTGTAATTCTATATTTACCATAGATGAAACTAGAGTACCCACATTAACCTGATAAGCACAACTAAGGCAGAGCCAGAATCCAAACAGAAATATAAAACCTAAAAAGCAAATCCATGAAAGTGGTGATCTCCAATGAAAGGTCAGATGAGCAGCAAAATGCCAGTAAAAGGAGGGGGAGCAGGAGGAAGAACGTACACAAAGGAACCTTGCACCGTGTGGGGGTGTGGGAGGGAGGGACAAAAAACTCACAAAATACCAACACAACTGTACCATATGCTACCATAATATATAGTCAATTAATAATATTTACAAACAACACAAGTTTGATTCCCAGACTACTGTCACATATGCATTGCTCAGAGTTTTTAAAGGCAAGATAACACCATTACAAAAGAGTTCTAAGATTAGGCTGCCTTCACTTACAGGTGTGCAGCTGACTTAAGACATCTAATGTACAGGCTGTTGCTAAAACAACACTCCTGGACATTCCTTCTATCAGCATTAGCATGGGCAGCTCAGTCAGAGCAGTTTTCATGTAGCTGAAAATGAATGCAGGGGCAGAAAAAAGGGCGAAGTTTTAAAAGCTAGTACCATCACAAAGGAGGAGGAAACAAAAGTATAGCAAGGACCCTCACTGCAGTAACAGCATCTTACAGCAGATTAAGAAAATCATGGAACGCTGTAGAAAAAGCTCAGTAGCCCATTAATCTTCTGAATATAAAAGAAATTACGGTACCTTGAACACCCAAAATACAGTCCTTCACCTTATTATAAAGTAAATATCCAGACTGTTAAATATAAAGACTGTTAAAAAAAAACTACAGGAGTATGTATGGACTAAGCTACCTGCATATTCAAAACAAAAAGCATACTGGTTTTTTCTGGCTACAAAATGAATTTATTTGTTGCCAGAAGGCAGAAAGAAGAAAAACCTTATATCACTGACTTAAAATCAGAAATTTCTTCTCTTGTTCTGAAAAGCTAAGACCATTTAATTATTTCTATACTTCAAGAAAGACAGCATAATAACAATAACAAGTTTATAAAGCTAGATCCTTACAAAATTTTACCAGAAATGTTTATTTCCAAGTTTCTTCTCAAATACCTACATCTTTCTAGGATTTGCTTGGCAACAAAAGGTGTAACAGCATTAAAAGAAATTGAGTATTAACCTACTGAAAATGCCCTTTTCAACTGACAAGTCTATTATCTCATCTTCAACAGTGTTTCTTTAAGTCTAAATATCTTCTGGCATAATTTCTTGTTAGGCAACTCTTTGAAAGGAAAGCTTCAGGAAAGAATGCAGATTTCTGAAATGCAACACCAGTCAAAGTATTTTCCAAGGTGCAACATCCTTCTGTAAAGCTATTATTTAAAGGACATTTGGTCCACAAAGTAGAATTTGCTGTTTTCAACACCACGGACAAGATCTTTTACAGAGGCTGGGTGTTTTCAGAAGAAAATATAAATTCTTAAGCCTCTCAGCTATGAAATTTTCAGTATGAAGCTTTCACTGATGAAAACACTTTGGTATTAAAATTACAGTACAGTGTTATATCTTTGCTATTTAAAGCATTTCAATCTTTTAGAGTAATTCACTTTCAGACAAGAATTTATAATTACAATTAATAGAGCCATAAAAGAGCTAACTAACAGGATGCCCACATCTTTGATGCACACTACCAAAGCTCTCAAGACTTCATGCAAAGAAAAAGTTGCAAGACCACCACAGACAATAGCAAAGCATTCCCAAATACTACTTTCAGTATAAAACCAGAAAACACTTCAGCTGCTTCATACTTCACAAATTTTACTGTATATTTCAAGACATCTGAGGCTTTCTAATTACTATTTCCTAAAAAGAAAGTGTTCAGCTACCATTTCTAAAGAAATTAATTTAACATTGCATGTACCAACATGAGAAGAATAATAAAGAAGAGGAATAAGACTTAAGTACTGGGCACTAAATTCAGTGATGTGTTTGAGCCAGTTGACATTAAAATGGTAAACCTGGAACATAGATATATACATATACAGGAACAGAGCAGTCAAAGGTACACAAGGGTACACAAGTAGAACAGCAAAAACATGAGCAGGCCCTGTGCTCCTGTAACTCAACTGCAACAGAAATAGCAAAGCTGCAGCAACACTGAAGTTAAGACATAAATTAGCTAGAGTATTACATACACAGCTTAGAATCTGAGGAATACAATTTACATAGATCGTCCAAGTGAATTTCAGAATACAGATCACACTTCCTCCCCTCACAAGAGAAAGGGTTCAGTATCAAAATGACCAGGCTATTTACAGATAGGTGATGGATGGGAATTTAAGAAGTATCTACTAGAGAGAAGGTGGCATTCCAAAAGTGATTGAAAAGTTAATTGAAATTTTTCACTCATATCACCCAGCTATAAGTATAAACATAATCAAGACAGGATATTCAGTGGAGACCTTCTCTAGCAGTTCTACT
The DNA here is from genome assembly GCA_013399455.1 of Anthoscopus minutus. Classification (NCBI taxonomy): domain Eukaryota; kingdom Metazoa; phylum Chordata; class Aves; order Passeriformes; family Paridae; genus Anthoscopus; species Anthoscopus minutus. The sequence goes on from VWYI01042118.1 coordinate 33,436, forward strand.
CAGCAGGAGCAGAACTGATGATAACCTTAACAGTGAAATTAGAAAGATGCAAGGGAGAGGTAATCATTACTGCAACTTTCCAGCTCTAACTTCTTTGTTACAGAACCTATTAGTATATCAGGCATGAAAGAGTCAACCTTTGAAAATGCACTGGTGCATTCAGTCTGGGCTATAGACATAAAAATTCCACTTTCCTCCATGAATAGTACACTTTCAACAGCTTTCTATAAATGCTCAGGCTCCAACTAAATACACATAAAATTCATCCATTTTACCCATTAAATCTTATGTTAAAATGCAGTTTGTGTATTGTAACTTTTTTCCTAAAAATGAAACTAAGAATAATGATAGCTGTCCTCAAAGTAAATTGAACCTGAAGTGGACAAATAAGGGTTACTGTAAAATAGTTCTCTCTTTTGAAAGCAGTCAGTGTTTTCTTTTATGTTTAGGATCCCTATAATTTTTTTCCACAGATTTATTTCCCTCATACGAAATAAGAGAGTTCACAAAAAGCAAGAATAAAACTTACCCCCATTATCTGTTCTCTTTAAAGCACCATCCTTATGAGGGCATAATTCACATCTCTAGGAAAAAAAGCAAAAATAAAATAAAAAAATGGAATGATCATAGAAGCATTGAAAAAGAAACCACACACATTAAAACTGTTATCTGATATTAAGGAAGCAACCATTCTTTAAAAGTGAATGGGTGTGTTTCCCCTTAACCTTTACTTGAATATTAACATTAGTTTGTGAAAAATAAAGCTTTCTCCTCCAGATCTTGAAACTGTGACACACATTAAAGCTACTTGTAGTTCTACCTCCAAGATTTTCTTCCTGGATTCCACATCCTAGAATTCTGGAGACAAGCCTCCAAAAACTATAGCACAGAGTAGACTTAAATGCCAAGAAGCTTGGACCCAGTCCGAAAACTCCCTACTGTATTTCCTTCTCCTAGTATCTCTGTATTGACCACGATGGTCAATCACAAAGAAGTGCTGTGGATACGGTCAGCACAGCTGCATGTAACTGTGGCTGGCTACACAGTCTCTGCTGACTCCCACTTATCCTGAGAAATGAAAACCAACCTCACTTTCTGTCTCAGAAAAAGGAGCTTGGAAGTTCACAGCTGTAGCAAAATCACATGTCTGGAAATAAGCAGTTTGATTACAGAATGACAGAATAAGCTGAATTTTAAGGGACCCACAAGGCCATAAAAGCCCAACTCTTAACCCTGCATAGCACCATCCCAAGAGCACCCAAAAGTATTGTCCAAATGCTTCGGGAACTCTGTCAGCACTCTTGGTGCTGTGACCACTTCCCTGGGGAGCCTGTTAAGTGTGCAACCACCCTGTGAGAGAAGAACATATATCTAATATCTAACCTAAACCTCCCCTCAGACCATTCCCTTGGGCCTTGTCACAGGTCACCACAGATAAGAGATCAGTGCCTGACCCTCTTCTTTCCCTCATGAGGAAGTTGTAGACTTCAAATTCTCCTTCAAGATGAACAACCCAAGAGACCTCAGCTACTCCTCACACAGCTTCCCCTCAATGCCCTTCACCATCCTCACAGCCCCCCTTTCAACACTCTTAACAGTTTCATGTCCTTTTTATATTGTGGCACCCAGAACTGCCCCCAGCATTCAAGGTGAGGCCACTCCAGAGCAGAGCAGGACAATCCCCTCCCTTGCCCAGCTGGCCATGCTGTGCCTGATGCCCCCCAGGACAGGGTTGGCTCTCCTGCCTGCCAGGGCACTGCTGGCTCATGTTCCACTTGCCATGGACAGGACCCCCAGCTCCCTTTCCACAGGGCTGCTCTCCAGCCTCTCATTCCCCAGTCTGTCTGTACATCCACAGCTGCCCCACCCCAGGTGCACAGTTTGGCATTTGCCCTTCTTAAACTTCATACTGTTGGCAACTGCCCAGCCCTCTAATTTATGAAGGTCTCTCTATAGGGCCTTCCTGCATTCAACAGCTCCTGCCAGTTTTGTATCATCTGCAAACTTGCTTAGTGTCCCTTCCAGTCCTGGGTCAAAGTCATCTATGATGTAATATTCTTCCAACACACACAAGATCACAACAGAACCATTTTCCTAATATCATGTTTATATCTAAGTGTCCTAGAGCATGTGAACCAATTCCAAAACAGAGATGACAGAAATTACCAGATTTGACACACATTCCACTTAATATGCTCCATATTACATGCACATGAACATATTACAAGCACTACTATACCTAGGATTCCTATACCTAGGAATCACCATATTACAACCTTTATATATTTCCAGATTAGAGATAACTCAAGGCAGACAAACCTAAGAATCTTCTTAAGCAAATCAAGATCATCAGATGCAAATTTAACACCATATCCTTCAAAGTGGAACACCTGTTCTTTTGGCTGTTCCCTGAACAGTGCTGTTCTCCACTACCATCTAACTGACAAGACAGCAGATAAAGGAGCCTATAATGCTAGAAGTGCTTCAGAAACAGATTGTGTAAACTTATTTGAGGAACTAGAAATTCCATTCCTGAAATTCATATGACTAAAGTATATCTTGAGGACTATCTTTCTTAACCTGTAAAAAAAATGTATATTAGAAGAAAAGAGGCTTTCATGGAAGCCAAAATAGAAAAAACTTGTATTATTTTTTCTCAGTGCTCTGGTATAGAGAGCTGCACACAGAAAGAAGGATCTTTAAGATTATAGCCTTTTGTCTTTTGCTTCGCTCATCTCTCACACTCACTAAAATGATCAGCAATTTATTGAAAGTCAGCATTAAGTCTGCGGTGAAACTTAGATATAAAAGTGACTGAAAATATCTTAATCATTCTGCAAGCTGCCTGCAGACTTGGATCATTACACCTTTATATTTTTTTAGTCAAGATACTGGTAAGAACTAATCAGTTCATTCTGAACAAAATCCTATATATACAGTGTATTTGTGAGCCGTATCTTAACACTCCAGCTCTCCAAATATTGAATACTCAAGTGCCGAGAGACACACGGTAGCAACAGTTTCATTTCAGTGAATTTCTGATACACTGAACCGGATTCCTAAAGAAAGGAGCCTGGTATGTATTGATGATCACAGGGCAGTAAGGTTTGCTCCCACCCCAAAGCTACAAGCTGGCAGCTTAAAGTCAATGAGACAAGATGATGTAACTGAGAGAAGCTTCCACCTTGCCCCACCTCTGCAAGCCTAAGAAGTCTGACACATTTTCACTAGTGGCAAAACCAGTTTAGGAGGTTCTCTTCTTCCCTTCACCTTCCTCTCATTAATTTCTCCCTTCACCACTCCCTCAGCTACTGACAAAACTCTCTGTAGGGCTGCCCCTTAGAAGAGACACATGAAATAGAATGAAATAAACTTTTTAACATTAGTAATTCAGTTCATAACTGATGCAATTTAAGTATAATCCCACAAACAGTTGCATCAGCAAAACTGAAGGCAGGGAGCCACAGTACTGCAGTACCAGTAATTAAAGAATTAGCAAGCTTCTTGCACAAACTTTACCACAAAATAAATCAAAATGATCACAGGACACTAAGTTGTAATGACTTGAGCCAGACCTTTATGCAGAAGAGGTTCTTTATATGCATGCTCCATTCGGTCTCATCAGTTTCTCCTGATTTATTTTTGCCTCCTATGTCTACAAGGAATCAGGTCCCTCATAATCCTCTGTAGCCCTGGCTGCAACCAGAGGAAATGCAAGACAGAAACCTGAAGTGGAGGAGGAAGCTCTTTGACAGTGGAAGAAAACTTGAGCACAAAATTGCACTCATTTCTCAAGGTACTGACAATCAGTTACTCTGCAGAGTTATTTGCACTTTGATGACACAGAGCACTTCTGGTGCCATGAAATCTGGCAACAAGGTGCAATAAAGCAGCACCCTAGTAAGCTAAGAGAGACAGCGAGCTGAAGCCCTTCCACTCCCTTTCTCTGCATAAGGAACCTAACTCCCTTCCAGCCTCCACACTCTCAGATTCTGCCACCCATTTCTGCTCTGTCAAGTTTCAATACACACGACATAGTAAAACCAGGAGCTATGCCAGGTGGGAACAGACAAGCAGCTAGCAGAGATTTTTTTTCTTTAAACTAACACTTTATTACTAGTTCTAAAATGAATGGAATAATATTTTGATCTTTTTATCATGCATGTTGATGATGCAACACAGTATATGGAATAATCTGATGATCCATACAGATGGTCTCTAATATTTGAGCATATGAAAGGGCTCTTTTCTGCAGCTATGTGTTCTAAGTTTGATCTCTGGCAAAGGATTTCTGACACAGATTTATTGTCTGAGCATTCAGAAACACTGTGGGGAACTTACAAGCAGCTGTGCAGGGCAGAGGGAGTAGGTAGCAAGGACAGATCCAACACCTACAAGATACCACAGCACAAATAGGGCAAGTTGCTATGGCTGATCAACAATTCAGATATGCATTACCAGGTTAAGCAGTGCAAACATGAAGACTACAGAGGCTGACTGTGACCCTAGAGAATAACCATGTCCTTTGGTGTGCTAAAGGGCACTAGTCCAATACAGGGAGGTGGAGCAGCTTACATGGTGCTGTAGGTACAGGCAACTGAAGATACAAATACTGAGTGGAGGAACATAATGAAGTTGTAGAAAATGACATCATCCTTTTCATTCCTGTCCTTACATAGTGTAAGGATATCTCATTTTAACAGCTCTTTGGTGGAAGAGACTAAGTTCATGGATCTAGCTTCTGTCCACGCAGAATTGGGGTGAACTCTCAGCAGGAATGGCTTTGGACTACGAGGTCTCCTGTAGAGGACTAAAGTAAAACCAATCTCAAAGCTGTGAAGCTGGAAGTCTTGATAGCATGACTGTCACAACTCACTTCTGAGCTACATAAACAGCAACTTAATTAAGTAAAAAAAGACTGATCCTATACCTTTAGCATTCAGGCGAATTTAAATTGCCTGGGTCTTATGAAAAACCCATTATCTGATTAAAAACTCCCATTGAGGAGTCCAGTCTTTAAAACATCACCCAGCAGAAATTAAAATCAGAAGCATGAGAGATCCATGCAGATAAAGAAACTCTTCATGCCCTTAACATTATTAAAAAAGTAAAAATAACCAAGAAGAAATAAAGAACCGAAATAATAACAACAAAAGGAAAAAGATAAAGAAAAAAGAGAAAAAAAGGAGAGGAAAAAAAAAGAACAAATTGTCCAATAAAGATACTCATCAGAAAAAAGCTGCAAGAATGGAAGACCAAAGTAAAACAAGGAGTTAAGTAATTCCAGCTTCCCATACTGAATCTGTTACAGTCCAACTTGGCTCCACTGCGTTGTGGTATAAAGTGTTCTTCCTCTGTTCCAGATAAATATGCCTTTCCCTTTTCCCCAAGACTTAGCGCTGCCTTAACCAGCATTAGGTAACATTACACAAATATAAATTTCCAAGTCTTTTTGGTCAACCTAGCTCTACCAATTTTTCAACTGGAAAGGCACAGCGAAACTGATTTAGTCCAAGAGACTGTCTTGTTCATGTTGAAATGAAGGTAAAGAGCAAAAGGCACATGGTAAATAGGGAAGATAAAGAGAGTCAAGGACAAGACTATACAAGCAGGAGAGAAGAATAAAAATACTAATAGAAATATAAAATTGTTCTTCCCTCAGGGTTCTGAAAATTTGGAGCACATTCATAAAGAATCATCTGCAGACATCCATTATATGCCGTCTCCTGTTATAAGAAAACAAAGGTCAAAGAATTCTTGTGCAAGTAATTTACTGAATTGTGGCCCAAGCCAGGCCATTGGAACCATTCACCTGAATAATGACTGTCAACCAAGTAAAATCCTGCAGGACTGAATTCCCAACATTGCAATGAGGCAATAAAACGTTTCTTTCTATGTGACCTGTTAACCTAAATACTACAAGATCTACAGCAGATTAAACAGACCACAGTTCCTTAAAGCTAGCCACGATGTCAGGCTGCAGTTCCAGCTGACTTTACTTCAGGCTCACTGTAAGGTAGTATAACTGCACTATGATGCCAAAAGATCACTGACCATCCCCTGCTGCGTCCTTTCTACTGTCTTCCTCACTCTGGGAAAAGCATTCAATTGGCTATATGGAAATTCTAACCAGCAACCTAAAAAAAATTTTTTTTTTACTTCTTTGACTCACCTTTCCATAAGGCTACACAAACAACATCAGATAACAAATGTAACAGGAACACAGATAGGTGGTCAGGAAAGGATATATAGGGTATAACTACCTTGTTTAGGAGGTGGCATTATCTACATTGGCTATCAATCAGAGTGGAAGTTCAACCAAAGGCCTTACAAAAATGAAGGAAAGAAAGAATGAACAAAAGAATGAAAGAACGAAAAACGAAAGAACAAAAGCATACACTTGAAGCACACTAATTTTCTGTTGGTAGTAATACAGACAGATTTCTTGCTCAATTTTGTTTTGATACTTCCCTGACATGCATGTATTTCAAGATTTTCAACAGGCATCAGCCATATATGCAAAATGCTGCATTTGGAAGCTTAAATTCCCTGTCAAGATGCATATACCCAGCATGATACACTTCCAGAACTGTTTTTATTCTCCAAAGCACATTTTGATAACAGAATTACTGTTTCATACTGCTTGACAACAGGAGAAAAAAAAACTAAAACTCCAAGCCCCAACACTATTTAACTGAAACTACTCTATGAGCTTGCAATACATGATCCATGAAGCTACAAATAACAAAAAAATGAGTTGCATACAATCAGCATAACAGTTCCTGAACCCTGACACTCAACCTCTTTCAATTTTTTCCATCAACAGGAGTTAAAAGTTACCAGACAAAACATTTTATTCTACTGCCCTGTTAATCACAAACAAGAAGAAATTAAACAAATAGAAGAACGGTTAAATCCACTCACTGTTGCAATTTTAGTTCACATTTTAGTGAAAACATGAGCTGGAAGACAGAAGCAGAGAACAGAATGGAGTCACCATAATCCAGGAGGAAAATTGTCAGCGACCTGCCATGCTATTCAGATAGCCATAAATCTGTGGGGCTGGATGGGATCCACCCAAGGATACAGGGTGAGTTGGCAGAAGAGCTTGCCAACTCACATTTTTACCAGCAGCCCTGGCTAACCAGGGAGGTCTCAGCTGACTGGAGAGTAGCTCCACTGAAACTGAAACACATACCTACAAGAAAGGCTGAAAGGAAATATCAGAATTGGAGGACTATCATCCTGACCTCAGTGCTGGGGAAGTCATGAAGCAGATCACCTTGAGTGCCATCACAGGGCATATGCTGAACAATGGGAAATCAAGCCAAACCAGCATGGTTGGTCCTGACTGACCAACTTGATCTCCTTTTGTGGCAAAGAAACCCACTTAGTGGATGACTGCAAAGCTCTGGATGTGCCTACCTGGACTTCAGGAAAGCCTCTGACACCATTCCCCACAGCATCTCCTGCAGAAAAACTAGCTGCTCATGGCTTGGCTGGGTGCTCTGTTGGATGGGCTCTGCTGGGATGGCTGGGCCCAGAGGGTGTTGGTGAATGGAATTACATCCAGTGTTCCCCAGGGCTCAGTGCTGGCACCACTTCTGTTTAATATCCCCATCAATGATCTGCACGAGGGCATCCAGGGCACCCTCAGTCAGTTTGCAGCCTGAGCTGGGTGGCAGTGCTGATCTGCTGGAGGGCAGGAAGGCTCTGCAGGGGGATCTGGACAGGCTGCATTGATGGGGAGAGGCCAGAGGTCTGAGGTTCCACAAGGCCAAGTGCCCGTGCCTGCTCCTGCCCTTGGCTCACAGCAACCCCTGCAGTGCTACAGGCTGGGGCAGAGGGGCTGGAAAGATGCAAGCTGGAAAAGGACTTGGGGTGCTGGGCAACAGCAGCTGAACATCAGCCAGCAAGTGCCCAGGTGGCCAAGAGGCCAATGGCATCCTGGCCTGGAGCAGCAACAGAGTGGCCAGCAGGACCAGGGCAGTGGCCACGCCCCTGTTCTCAGCACTGCTGAGGCCACACCTCAAATCCTGAGTCCAGTTTTGGGTCCCTCACTACAAGTAGGACATTGAGGCGCTGAAGAGAGTCCAGAGAAGAGCAACAGAGTTGGGGAAGGGTCTGGAGCACAAGTTTGATGAGGAGCATCTCAGGGAGATGGGGTTGTTTAGCCTGGAGGACACTCAGGGAACAGCTTATCTACAACTCCACATCTCTGTGCTCCTCTCTGAAAAAGGGTGCAGCAAAGTGAGCGTCAGCTTCTTCTCCCAGGTAAAAAGTGACAGGACAAGAGGAAATGAGCTCAAGTTGCACCAGAGGAGGTTTAGATTGGGTATTAGGAAAAATTTCTTCACTGAAAGGATGATCAGGCTAATCAGAACTGGCCACCCAGGGAAGGGGAAAAATCACTGTTGCTGAAGTGCTCAAAAGGCATGTGGATGTGGCACTTAGAGGTACAGTTTAGTGGTGAACGCAGTGGTGCTGAGTTAACAGCTGGATTCAATAATCATAGAGCTTTTTTCCAACCTTAATCATTAGATGATTCTGTGAATCCCTCAAATTCTTATGACTTTTTAAAAATTAACCTAGGAGGAAAGAGTCAATTGCCAAATCTTTTATTACTTAACTTCTGAATTTGCTTTCAAATACATCTGTTTTACATCGCTCCATGCTAGTGGGTATTCCTGTGCCCATCAAAATGCACTAACTAAACACACTTTCCCAAAGCACATGGATATATTTACAAAATTAAGCAAAGCAACTGATCAGAGGGTAAGCTCCTAGTAGATGGCTTTCCAACAGGCAACCCTTGATGTGCTTAGCAGCCCTGACTCCCACTTACCAGTAGCTGCAGCAGCTTGCAGCACAAGTGACTGCATACAGATACTTTTATCACAAGTTCTGTGGTACAGCTTCACCTGCCTTCACCAGTATTCCATAACATTTTGTCTCATCCTTGGGTGCTACCAGAAAAAAGACACCTGTAGAAGTCACCTATAATAGTCTTTATTATATCTAGGATGACCTTTCCCAATTCTATGGACTTCAAATATGCAAGGTAGTCTTAATTACTACCACTTCAAGTAATACCCTAATAATATCTTAATATTTAAGAGCTTAAAATTTAAGAGCTGGTTTAGAAAGGTAAAGATCTTGATATGGGTAGTTATTTTAGTTAAAGCAAAACAACTGAATGCTGGCAGACACACACCTATTGCTATCAAAAATGTAAATATTCTGAGAAAACTGTTTAGAAAACCTCTCTGAACAAAAAGTTTTTTAATAATCTCATCTAGAGCTTTAGTTATGCTATTGCTGTACATATGTGATCCAATCTATATATAACTATTTAAAGTTTATTCACTTATTACAATGAAAAATTATCTTCTAAGGTCAAAACATTCTTGTTATTTATTTTCCTTCTCCTCTAAAAGATATGAAATTAGTATTTCATTTTCTCCAGGGGAAAAAATACTATACTTTCTAATTTCCTTTTATACTTTCCACGTTCCTCTTACCCTAGTGTGTTTTCTTCAACTGGAAAAAAACCATAAAAGTAAAACTACAACACATGTACATTAGAATGAAAACACTGAAGACAGGAAAAATTCTCTTTTCCCCCTAATAAACCTGGAAAAACTTGGGCTAATTTTAGTGATTAATTTGTGTTAGGTTTAGAAAAATATGGTATTGAACAAACAATGTAAACACAGCTTCGCCTATAGAGAGACACCATATTCTAAAGACAATTCAATGAAAGTGTGCTAATTGAAATTAAGAACACAGACAACTAGATTATAGTTAATAGAAAACCTAACTCAAATTCAGCTCATCAGAGGCTATCTACAGAAAAAAAAGTATCTCAGAGCCTACAAAGGAACTGTTTTTGCAAAACTAGACAACAAAAACAGAAACTCTCAGCCAATTTGTAGAGCCGTGCAAACAAGTACATTGCTGCCAAGACATGTTTATCTGGAAATTTAGATCTTCATATTAATTATGTTGTGAAGATGTGACATTAAGATGTGAATTTACAGGCAGTTAGCACAAGAACAGACCCAGCAACAGGATATACTCCGACTGACCACATCTACAGCTGCTGGCAACAGCCTACCCCCACCTCTCAGAATACAGTGACATCTTTCTATTGCCTGCTTCAAGCCATCTTCAATGAAGCCAGATCACTACTGCCAACACACAAAGACTAACCAGGGAAGACCAACATCTCAGCCTCTGAAGCCTCCAGAAAGTCCAGTAAAACTCATAAGCATTTCCACCAGTTCAGTTGCTGGAAATTACTGAACACCAAACTTATGCTATCTATTCTTACCAAATGTTTTTACTCTGATATTTTACTGAAAATTTCTCTCGTGCTTTTTCTTTAAAATCAATTAGGTACTATGAAAATTTCCATTAGAGTTTCTTTCTAACATCCACGCTTTGTAACACTTACCAGAGTCAACAGTTCATTTTTCCCCCGTTCAATACAGCAAAAAGGATGAGCTGCTTTAGGAACACATGGCCCAGCCAAAGAAGAGACTTCTATCTACAAAACCAAACCCACACTTCCTTATTTATCAGTTTCTAAACTACAGTGGGATAGCAATATACTTTATCAATATTCTCAACCTATGGTATCTTCAGACCTTATAAATCCTATATAAGCCTTATAAACTCATAAAATACCCACCTTCACTATTTAGATCTAAATGACTCTATAAACGATAGCTTACAACCATGCCAGGATTTGAAGAAAAAGTCATCAAGGAGCTAAATACACAATTTGTCAAATACCCAAAAAGAAGCAAATTAAAGTTGCAGTGTTTCCTACGATTCACACCAGACTCCAGTGTTCATAAACCACAACAAAGAACCACCAGGAATCAAAGCATCTTCTGCCATATCCATGAATCCCCAACTGTCTGACATCACTAATAGAGCGAACGAATGCATGCTGTCAGTACTTCTCTTCCAAAGTGCTATGTTCTGCAACTTGACAACTTAAGAAATTAAGTCATCTTCATCTTCAAATAACCACTTTTTAATGCTGACAAATTTGCCAAATCTCTGCCCCATCTCTATTCAGTCATCTGTCCCAGGAGAAAGAAAAAACTTTTTTTTAAAGCAGACAGTTGACAGGTAAAAGAAAAATAGACTGACTACCTGAAGCATTTTGGGGTTTATACCTGGATAAATTAAAGAGACTCGACCTAAATCTTTTTCTCAAGGCATCAGATAAAAATATATGCAGATTCAGTTAGCTCTGTCAAAAACATCTACTATAGATAATACATTTGTAGACTATGACAAGAAGATTAGAGGCACTCAATATGCAAATCACCATTCTTCCAAGACCATCCACTCAGTAAGCACTACAGGTAACATTTAGTCATACTTTCACTCAGTGAATGTAAGGTAACTGGAAGTGAGATAATGTAGAGTACAACGTAACATAGTGATGACACAAAAAGTGTATCATGATCTGGCTACTCCAACTTTTTATGGTCCAAACCCATAAATCTCCTATCATATACCTAAGACTAGTAAGCCCTGCTAGATGTCTCAAGAATCCAAGTTATAAACATACATAAAGTTTAAGATTCACAAATTGATCTTCATATGAAGCATCAGAAGGCTATGAGAAATGCCTGACATATTTGACTGCACTTCCAACTAAACTTCCAATTTTTTTTAATCAGCATGAAAGCATCCAACTGACCCAATTCAATCTACATGAAGAAAATACAGTATACAATGGTTCATTTCAATGTTCTTCTGCAACATACCACAGCTTTATCATAAAAATTCCTAGCTATAAAATGTTAGCATCAATTCTTAGCAAGGCTTCTCACAAGTCAAGGAACTCCTTGATTTTTTTTAGAGACTTCTTCTGCCAGTGAATACAATGAAACAAACAATGATAAAATATTTCCAGGTAAGGGTTATGCAATTCCTGTAAGGAATTGAATATGTTTTGTTCTAGTCTCACTTTGATTAGTGATTTTGCCAAAGAACCTTCAGACTACTTACTGAAGTACCTGATATATTGACATCTATGCTGAAAAATGTTCAATCAAGTAGTACTTGAGTGATGCAACACTGTTTTAAAGCCTTAATACTCTATGTAATTGTAATTTGCATAACATAATTATAAACTACTGCACAAATTAAATGTACATTTCACTACACTGTAGCTAATCAAAACTTGAAAGAAAAGTAACAGACCTTTTCTCTGCTGTAGGTTAAGTGCTTCACGTAAGTTATGAACTCATCTGTGTCTTTACAAACCAAGTAACAAGTACACATACAAGCAGGGCAAAATGCAGCAAACACAAAAAAATGGAAGAAAAAAAGGCCAGAGTCTGAAATGGTATTAATACTCCCACTTTGATATGTCAGGGAAGTACACAGAAACTATACTGCACTTCTGCAGCACCTTCTGCACTTCCCGTGCTCCTAACCTTGAAGACCAGAAATCACAATGCTAAGCACATCTTTTGAGATGCAGTACAATATGGTTTAAGTTCTGTATTCACTATATACACTAACAAAATGTGCACAGGAAAAAATACTTTCTCATGTATTCATGAAATGCAAAGCAAACAATACTCACCCATCTATGGGTGAGAATGTGACACACACCACTCAGTAGTATTTCAAAATAAAAATCTTCACCTTCACCACAATCAGAACAACATAAAGTCTCCACAATCATTCCACCTTTCTCTCTAATTCCGTTCAGTCCAAGTTTTGCCTGGTATCTCCTCAATTACCTTCCTTATCTGACTTCCTTATGCCCCATCTGTGGCACCAAGACACACCACGATGAGCTGAACCTGGCTGGATACTAGGTACCCACCAATGCTCTCTGTCACTCCCCTCCTCGGCTGGACAGGGCACAGAAATTGAACAAAAGGCTCCTAGGTCAACATAAAGACAGTGAGACATTACTCACTAGTTAACATCATGGGTAAAGCAAATTAAATTTGGGGAAAAATTAATTTATTACCAAGCAAGTCAGAGTAGGATAATGAGAAAATAAAAACTGAATCTTAAAATACCTTCTCCCCACCCCTCAATTCTTCCCAAGCTCAACTTCACTCCCCATTTCCACTACTTCCTCTCACCCACCAACACAGAGGAATGGAGGCTGTGGTAAGTTCATCACATGCTGTTTCCTCTTCCTTCTCAGGGGTAGAAATCCTAACACTCTTCCCCTGCTCCAGCATGGGGTCCCTCCCATGGGATACAGTCCTCTACAAACTTCTCCAACATAAGTCTTTCTCACAAGTTCCAGCTCTTCACAAACTGATCCAGCATGCCCCCTCTTCTGTGGGGAGGAATCCCATAGTAAGACTGCTCCAGTATGGAGCCCCCATAGGTCCCAAGTTCTGCCAGCAAATGTGCTCCAGCATGGGCCTCTCTCTACACAAGTCCTGCCAGGAGCCTGCTTTAGCATGGGCTTCCCATTGGGTCACAGCCTTCTTCAGGCACAACTACCTGCTCCAGCACGGGGTCCTCCATAGGCTGCAGGCAGGTTTCTGCCCCCCAGCTGGCTTCCAGGGACTGCAGGGGGACAGCCTGCCTTCCCACAGTCTTCACCACCAGCTGCAAGGGAATCTCTGCTCCAGCACCTGGAGCACCTCGCTCCCTCCTTCTTCATCAATCTTGGTGTGCAGAGTTGTTTCTTGCACATACTGTCACTCCTCTCTCCAGCTGCAGTTTCAGTTCAGCAGGGTTTTTTATCTGTTCTTAAAGATGTTATCTCAGGGGCACTGCCACAGTTGCTGACTGGCTCAGTCTTGACCAGCAGTGGGTCTATCTTGGAGCCAGGCTGGCATCGGCTCCGTCAGACATAGGAGATGTTTCTGGCAGCTTCTGAGAGAAATCCCTCCTGCAGCCCCCTTCTTAACAAAATCTTGTCACACAAACCCAATACAGTTCAATACATGTTCTACCTAACTATCCTTAGGCAGACATTTTATTCAAGATACCCAGCTACAAACTAATATTCAATGCCTTCTAGACTGCAGTCATTCATAAAAGCCAGACAAATAACAAAAGCACACAGATTAGTTTTTCAATAGTGCACTCAAAACTAAAACAATTCTAGTAATATTTGTTATAGTGTTCTTAAACTAGCTGTAGTAATAAAGTGTACTTTAAGGAAAAATATGGATACACATTAAAGAAACATTCATTTTAACATTTCTCTGAGAATTATTTCAAGGGATATCTTCAAAGAGACTGCACAGTATATTAGCCCTTATTGATGTACAGTATTCAAATTGAAGAAAAAAAAAATCAGCAAGATTTCCTCTTCTAAAATAAAAGTTTAGTTCACCTGTATTGTGATCATATTTATCAACACACTTTCTAGTTAACAGACCCAGGTGTTAGTAAGTACAGCTCCCACTCCGCTGCAGGCAGCCTGTTGAGCCAGAGGTGTCAGAGCTCTTATCACAAACTTGTCTGCATATTGAAAAGCTGCACTCCTAGTTCCTCCTTCTTTGCCTCTTTCTGTTTAAGCAAAAGGCAAGTAATACATCCACCTATGCTTACTTTATACTACATAAATGCTTGGAGTGAGGTGTAAAAATATGGATACATCTAACAATTCTTATGAGCAACTCTACAAAGAAAATTTATAGATGAATGTGATTAATTTTTTTAAAGATAATTTGAAGAGAGCTCCAGCTCTTGTTATATTAACAATTTTTAAAATAAAATTAAATTTCAGGTGTCCAGAGTGGATCATCTGTGCAGCAGATGCAGGTGCAGCTCAGGTCTCATGATAACCAACAGGAACCTACTGCTATGAGCACACAGAGTACCAGAACTGGGTTAACAGCATAGCTGCATTTCTACTGCTCTGAACCCTAAAGTAATGAGGTACTATATGGTCTAAACTTACCCTGCAATGACAGTCCTTTTGTCTCCACACCAAGTTCCAAGAAACACACATGCAAGCACAGAGACCTCAGTTATACCAGACAGAGCTCAGATACAGAGGGATGCTATCTCAAGTCTTATGTGGCTAATGCCACAGGGAGTCACAGTCCCCTCAGCACACTTCCCAGGACTAAAATCCAAGTGGCTTATTAGACAAGCTGTAGTGTCATACAAATGTGCTGACTCTGTTCTGAACCACAACTGCATTTAACTTCGTAAGTCACCACACCAAAAAAAACCCCAAAGAAATGTCAAATGAAAAAAGCACCACTGTTATGATATCAGAGTAATTTGCACCAAGTCCAAAGTGATTCTTCCAGATATAAGGACAAGCTTACAATATTCATATTCCAGTGAAACAGATCAACAGCATAATGATTCACCTGCAGTGCAAGCAATCCAACCTCACATTTAGCAGCATCTCAGCTATGCTTTGAGATAGTAAAACTTCCCGGAATTCTTAACACTTAAGCTCAGCACAGAGCTCTCCAGGTCTGTCTGAAATAAGCTGGATTCAGAAGAACAGAACCTACACATAGCTAAAAATCCTGACCAAGCTACCTGTACAAATGGTGAACTCCTGTCTGGTATCTCTATCAGATTACTGCAGCTCCTTCATGATGTGAATGAAGAGTAGTAGCTTGTAGTAAACCATAAACACATTGTCCATTTTCATCCTACTACATACTATATTTAAATTATTCTTAACATAAGATCATCAAGGAAGATGTTTGACATCTAACAGGATTATTATGGGGGGAAAAAAGTCTTTTTGAACAACAGTTGGGCTACAAATCCTAAGCTTAGTTCTCCAGTCTTTCTTTGGGTAACAGAACTATCAGCCCGTGGACAACATACATGCATCATCCAATTTCTTAAGCCAAGACCCAAAGACCCCTTATGTAGTAGTCCATATATATACAACCTCACACAGACCTCAAAATTCACTTTTTCTACATCAATATACATTTGCCCTGCTTTTTGACACAGAAGTTCAGGTATATCTGAAGACACCGAAATGATCCACTATACATGGTAGTAACAGCTGCTGCTGATGCAGGCAAAGCTGGGAGCAGTCACCACGCATTCTTGAAGAGACCTGAATTTCAAGCTCACCACAGGTCAGCTAAGATAAATAAGCTGATTTAGAGAAAACGAAGACTTTTCAAGCAATAGTTAAAAACTTACACAGTGATGTAAAAAGTGCATACTGGGATTACAATCTTCGATTATGTACTACATAATTAAGTCAAATAATTACCAGCCACCTCAATATACCCATTATCCAAACAGTTCTGGTTTATTAAAAGCCACATTTTCTCTCACACACAAAGAAAAACATGACTCTGCTGAAAACAAAATTCAGTATGATTTGTCCAGCTTGAAGCAGTGCCTTCCAGCTAGTAACTGAGCATTCAGCAGCCAAGATGCTGGTTCCCAGCTCACCAACAAAAACACAGAAGTCAACCAGCCACCACTCGGGCTCCCACCCAGTACGTACCAGCCTAGAGGCAGCTCACAAAAGAAAGGGAACACAGTACATACTGGTGCATAACACTTGGCAGAACATGGGCAGCCACCTGTTCTAGTCTGCTGCTAAGCAAATTTCTGTGGTGTCCCACCAACTTGCATTATATGCTCCTGAGTTAGTCATTTCTTTTCGTTGTTAAAGCAAGACTAACTTTAGTGTGAGCAATTAACTGCAGTTGCTCATCAGAATGAATTTATTTGCCCAGCAACTGAAGCTTAAAAAAGAAAAACAACCAGGACACACACCCCAAAAACACACAACACAATCAGCATCATCATGGAAAATATGCCTTGAGCACAACACTGAGGTCGTTTTAAACATTAGAAGTAAGCGGAAGTATAGCCAATGTAATATGGTTAATTTAATTCTGGTTTTGTTTATAGGCAAAAAGGCCAAGAGAAAAACCAAGTTTCAGTTTTATACAGTGATGATACGATGTTTGCTTTTGTAAGCAAGTGTGTTAAAACTTCTGGGTCTGGTAAACTGCTTACTGTAAACCTCCAGTTTCCACACTGTGGTCAGGGCTTGAGTTTAGTTTCTGAATGTCAAGAGCTGCTCCGACACACCTCAGATACAACCACCATGTTTCTAACTCACTAACACACAAACAGTTCTTAAAACTTCAGCTGTCATACCTCCCATGCAATCGGTTTCCTAAGAATCACTCAAACCTACACTACATTACAAATGCGATTTCTTTTTTCAAAACAAAATAAGTAATCAATCTGTTGAACTAAACAGCCACTGTTTGGTGGAAACAAGAAGAGAATACACCAGGCAGAAAATACAGTTATCACTGTTCCACCTTCACTTCAAATAGCAAAGTAAGTCTTTCAAAGCTATCCTTTGGTAGCTTTGAAAGTAGTCTATCAAAGCTATTCTCTTGGTAAACTTGAGAAATTATCATAATGCAGTAAGACACTGTTTATTAGGGAACTCTGGACAGTTCTTTTTCACTCCTTGTGTCACAAGAAGCCAGGATGAACTATATTCCAAACCATGAGGATTCCCTATCATACTCTTGTAGTCACCGGCTATCTTTCTCTCTCCTCTGCTTTTTTAACTTTGCTGTCAACCTGTACATATCAAACTCAGCAACATTAAAAAATGCTGCTCTTAAAACTTCACACAGTTGATGGTCTCCCTAGGAAAAGAAACAGTCTTTCTTTAAAAAGTTTTGGTTTTCTACTGACAAATACTTGAAGAGCATACAAAAATCAATCCTCTCCTCTCCCACCAACAGGTCTGCTTTGTAAGAACTAAGTCTCTACTACCCTGGGCATTATGAATATGTTAGTGGCAAAAAGTGGGAAAAAACAGAGGAACGAGATTCTTTAGATCTCTGCCAAAAATTCATTCAATAGTTAAGTCTTGCCACCATTTCTACAGCATTTTAAATTAGAAATAAAAAAAAACAGGTACAGTAAACAGGTCATGCAAACACACTGATAGTCACTGACACTAACTAAAACTTTGGTCTCTGAATCCTCACTTTTTAGATATGAAAGTTAGAAACCGTTTACACACTGCTCTAAGATGCTGCATCACCTTGTCTTACAATGAAATTTTTTTCAGAGGCAAAGGAACAACTTAATCTTTCTAAATATTCTCACTTCTCTTAGTTTATCTTTTGCTGGAAGACAAACTAAGAAGTGCCAAGCAGGGAGAAATGGGATTCTCTTTTTCTAAAAGTGCCTGACATCATCCAGTTTCATCTAACAAACATAAAAGTCTGACCAAAACAAAACCTCATGTAACCATGGTAAAAAAAAAACCAAACATTATCTGAATACACAATATCTACCATAAAATAATTAGAAAAACAGAAAGAAAATACTTCTTCAATTCTAAGTATCACACTCCAAGTAAGCATTAATTTTTGAAATTAACAACACTATGTATTGGGAATGTTCCTAGACTGAAGCTTTTAACTGGCAACTTAAGGTTGCTGTAAAAGAAAATTGGACACAGATTTTATTTACTTCCTGTAGCTAACTATGTAAGTTTTAAATTGACAAAATTAACCAAAACCAACACCATGGATTACAAAAAAGGATAAAAAAAACAAACTAAAAAAAACCCACTATCTAAAAAATAAAAACCCCACACCCTGACACTGTCAGAATACCTCAGAGACAGTTACATATTTCCACTTTAAAAAGATTAGAGGATAAACAGTCTTTCTGAACAGCATTTAGATGAATTACAACAGAAAGCAAAGCTCTCTTCTTTTATTACTGTAACACTTCGGTAAGTATTATCCACACAAGGATTATAACTAGCATTGCTTAATAAACAACAAAACACATACCACTCTGGCTGCTCTTTCCTGAGATTCACACTTTCTGCAAAACCATGGTCCAGTGGGTACTTGAACAATTCCATAGCAAGCTGTTTTGAACAAGACAAAACATTTCAGCAAATAGCACTACAATACCAATAACATTTCTAAAAGAAGCTTACTGTTAGTTGATCTCACACAATTTTAATTTTCAAGAAAGCCAAATTGACATCTATACACTGCACATGAAATCCAATCACAGGAGAAATTAAGTGCAAGCTTAGATTTAAAAAATTATGCAGAATTTGTTAAATGAAAAAAGAACACATTAGCTTGAAAAGTAACATAATCATTCAAAAGCAGCAATGTTTCATATGCAACCTCTTTTGCTATTTATTTACCCACAAAACAGATGAGACAATGATGAATGCTTGTCATTATGAGTTCTTTCTTAAGCGAAAAGTAAAACTAACAAACCTGAGTTCTTCCCAAGACATTTATTCATACACTTACTATCCGGTTTTCTCACTCTTGTAAGTAAATTAACTGGTCTTAAGCAGAAAATCCATAGTAAACTGTACAAAGTTTGCTTTTTAACCCCAGAAAATTCACAGAGGTGTAAATACAAACTGAACTGAGCATCACGACTTGGACTGGTTGCAACTTGAGCTGGGTTACAACGTAAATCCTTAGGAAAGAGATTTTCAGACATGCAGATTTATCTGCAAGACAGTCATCTATATTTTTACAGTATATAAAAGCAACTGCAAGAATTTACTACAAAATTCCACAGAAAAAGAGTTCAGCACTTTGGCAATGCTGCTCATGCTTGAAAAGCATGCATCAAGCAACCTTAAGAGCTACAGAGAGACTGAAAATACAAGAACACATGTGCTATGAGTGTACTCTAATATTTGTATGGATGTAGCAAATAATAATGAACCAAAAAGCCAAACATTTTGCTCAAAGATGTATTAAAGATAAGTCAGGCTCAATTCTCAACAATCATATGTTACTTAAACACAAGAAATCAGATTTAAGTGTGTAAGTAGAAAAAAAATATTATTAATTTAAAGTTATGAAGAAAGCTGAGATTAAATTAGTAACTTGTAGTTATACTATATAAACATATTGATTTTGTGATAGCTTGGAGATGAAAAATAGTAATGCAATAGGAATATAAGAATATCTGGCTAATACACCTTCATTTCCATGAAGGCAAGTCAATGAAATAATTTCCTATTATATACATACGTGTAGTCATATTAAGATCAGTTGTCAGATTTCCAAATACTTTATTCAAGTACCTACAGGCCAAACTATTCTGATAAACCCTTTCTACAGTACAATAAAATTCCTCAACATGAGAAAAAAACCATCTTGTTTTCATTGCATCTGTATTAACCACAGATGGGGGGACTCTGAATTTCTCTTCATATAAGAGGGAGGTTTTAAATGCACAATCATACACTTAGGTTAGCAAGTGACAATGCAGAACAGGAAACAAGTACAAAATGCTACTCAGAGACAGGGCTGGCAAGCAGATCCAAAGGCCACACAAGATGGACAAAGACCAAAGTTAAAGTGAAGTACTTCTGTACCTGCCAGGGTAACAGAGTATACCTAGAGCCCAGAAGAGTCCATCATAGGTTTGTGCTCTGATATACCATGATACCATTTTCAAAGTTTTATTTATAGTTCCTCTACTAGGCAAAGCTTCTTTAAACACATGAAGAGATCTTGTCCTTCACAACTCGCCAATGACTTTGCAATTGAAAAGAAGTTTCCTCTGAACTAAGAATGACTATAACAACAAAACCAAAACAGTTAATAAAGCTTTATGGGTAATACTGCTGTGTGTACTTCAAATGCAGACCATCAGCTTTGACCAAGAGGACTACTACATTTACTACAGAGTCACCACATAAAGAATAGACATGTCTCCTCTACCACCTTTGATCACATGACATACCAAATCCAAAACGTAAAGCATCAATGGTACAGTAAATCAAAACATGGAGTTCTTCTTTTCTTAAGATCTCTGTAGTAGCTTCTGGGTTTATACCAAATAGTACTTCACATGCTTCCTGACAGATTCCAATTCAGGCTAGGATATGACTTTAAAAAAAAAAATGTTCATCTTCTTGTACATGCTGAAGTATGTCTCTCTATACTAGGAATAACTGACTTTGTTCCTGCTATTTCAGCCCCAACTGTTGCTATCATCCAATTCCTGCTATAACTGACTTTTGTTCCTGCTATTTCAGCCCCAACTGTTGCTATCATCCAATTCCTGCTATAACTGACTTTTGTTCCTGCTATTTCAGCCCCAACTGTTGCTATCATCCAATTCTTTCACTGAAAATATCAGCAAGGCTCTATATACAAAGGAAGATGTCCAAGATAATGCAAAAGGAATACCTGTTTCAAGTACAACTTCTAGTAGTATTCATGTTTTAGTGTTCTTCATGATCCTAAGATTCCACAATGCAGTCAACCTACTGGTTAACATTACTCAGCTCTTAAGATGACAGAAAACCAATTCAAAACCAGATTAATTTGAGAGAGAGATCCTGTCAGCTCCCCTCTGTGTTCAATCCAATAATAACAAAAAGAACTTAATTATTTTGTGTACCTCCTTAAATTATTACTATTTCTCACTACTTGTCAATTTACAAGGGAGCATATACTTGAAACTACCAACTACTATATCATATTCAGCACAATTTAAGACCAAGCATGAGACACACATTAGTAGCATTTTCACGTGCGCTGTGCATTCAGATTAATGAATTGGATTTAGGATTTTCTGTCTCCTCCAATTTGTTCACCACCTTTAAGTAGCCAAAAAGCCAATCACTGAATTCATGTAACTTGCTTAGGAGTTGGTACAGAAAAACTACCATTGTATTCCTTATTTCTGCTACCGTAAGGGAAAAGTTATGATGACCTCCTTTCTTACAATGTAAGCAGCAGAATCATCTCCTCTTCTGCTCTCACACAAAAGGTCAACCCACTGACAGAAACAAAACAATCACACAGAGGGAACATGCCAGCTCCTGAATTGAGCTGGAAACCAACCAACCAGCCTCCACTAAGCCGAACAAATCCAGCATCAGCCATTCCAAAGAGCACCCTCCCCCTGCAGAACCACAACAGGAAGTCTCTTCATCTACCAGGAAACATCAGCCAAATGACATTCAAGAAAAGACAGGCAGAGATAGAAATCACATGACAGCTAAGTCCTTCCTACGCACCCCTCTCTTCCAATCCTAAACTCTCTCTGTCTCCCGGCTGCCCCTCAAATAAGTTTTTCAAACTTGGGAAAGGCAGACACAACAGGGATCGCACTGGGCAAAAACTAAATACAGCAGTAACTACCAGAATATAGTAACAAGTTCTGCAAAGACCAAAAGCAATTTCACAGAGTCTTTGAAACGTTGCAGCTGAGGCTGTTAACAAGGTGCAGAGGCAGACTGGGAAACACAGAAAACATGCAGGAGAAAAGGGGAAAAAATTGGAAAGCGGAGTTCTTCCTTTCTCAAAGACATAATGCTGGAGAACATACTATACTGAGGCGCATGTGAGGGAAAAGACAGACAGGAAGGAGAGATGACAGCACAAGTCAAACCAGAAAGCACGTGGCCTCAGAAACTGGGAAACAGGCTTCATGGGTAAAAAGAAGGAGCTGGGAGGGGGAGGGAAAAAAGGGGGGGAAAACGGCCGGGGGGTGGGGAGAAGGAAGCAGGCTCAAGGGAAGAAAACAAGTGAGCACCAAGAAGGAAGTGGCGAGGCTGGAGGCCGGAGCGGGTGCGTTGCCCTCGCCTGCCCGCTCACCTTGATGCACTGCGACATTGCAGCCGTGCCCGTCGCAGTAGACGAGCGGGTTCTCGGCCCAGCCCCGCTCGTCGGAGCACACGCAGCAGCCGCCGATCATTTCCTTCATGCTACTGGAGAACTCGCCCTCCAGTGACACCGGCAGCAGCAGCGGCTCGCTGGAGACCATCTAAGGGTTAAAAACACCGTCGTCAACACCGCGCACGCCACACGCGCCTCGCCCTCCGCCTGCTCCCTCCCCCGGCGGGGTCTCCCCTCAGTCACTCAGTCGCAGCCGCC
>VWYI01042118.1:74119-85224 GCA_013399455.1 Anthoscopus minutus
CGGAGGAGTGGGGTTGCCCCGGCTGGGCTCCCGCCGCCCCGGCGCTGCGCTGCTCCGGCGGCCTGGGGAGCTGCTTCGCGGAGATAAGAGATGATAGGGTATCCGAACTCACATTCCCACACTCTGAATTTTCCAATAATGCCAAGAGTACTGACCTAACAATTAACTGTGTTGCAAAGGGGGCCTCTTCACCTAGCCCAAAGACAAACAATGCATTTCCACAACAAAGAATACTCAGAGAGGCAAGGAAATGCCTTCAAGCAACTACTACACACCGGGCAGATAACAATACAATAGCTGCTAGGTTCTTAAATAATGATTCTTCATCAGCGGCAGCAAATTCAGAGAAAGATTCCAAAATCCCTCATTGTATTGAATTTGCCACGGATTTGCCCTCTTTACAAACTGATCCTGCGGAGGATGCTGCTTCTCCAGAGGCAGCAGCAGCAGCTGAGCTCCAGTGCACTGATACAGGCAATAAGGCATTGCCATTCCTGCACAGCATTAAAATCAAAATAGAGGACAGCAGTGCGAACGACGAGTATGAGCCTGATCTTACTACACATAAGCTAAAGTGTGAGTGCAATGATACTAAGGATGAGTTTTACGGTGTGACTGAGAGTAATAACCAGGACGCTTTATTAACAGCCAAGGAAGATTCTGCATGCACTGAGAAAGAAACCACTTCCTTAAACCCACTGACTCAGAGTCAGGTCCTCTCATGCACTTTAGGTACTCCAAAACCTGAGGATGGGGAGTATAAATTTGGAGCAAGGGTGAGAAAAAATTACAGGACACTGGTTTTGGGAAAGCGACCTGTACTGCAGACTCCTCCAGTCAAACCAAATTTGAAATCAGCTCGAAGCCCACGTCCTACAGGTAAAATTGAGACACATGAAGGAACACTGGATGATTTTACAGTTAACAATAGACGCAAAAGGGTAGCCAGCAATGTAGCATCAGCAGTGAAAAGGCCATTTAATTTCATGGCAAATTTTCCCTGTCCACCATCACTAATTATTGGCAATGATGGGGATTTGTTGCCAGCTTATTCCTTAAACACCACTAAGGATTCCCAACCACCTCACAAGGCCCATCCTGTATGGAAATGGCAGCTGGGCGGTTCTGCAATACCTCTTCCACCTAGCCACAAATTCAGGAAATTTAATTAATAAAGTAGTTTGGAAAATATTTTCTTGAACCACCTTTAACTTTCTTACCTTTTTTTTTTTTTTAAACTCTGCAGCATGGTTTGTACAAACCCATTAATGCTATACACTTTTGGAATCCTGTTTTATCACATCGTGAAGACAGATACCGGATTACTATTTTATTTACCATTACAACAGTGGGGTTTTTTTCCTTATTTTGGGGTCTTGGTGGGGTTTTTTTTTAAGTTGTTGGTTTGGGCTTTTTTGTTTGTTTGTTCTGTTGCATTGTTCTTGGTTTTGTTTTTGTTTTTTTATTATGTTACATTCCACAGAGTACTTCAGGCTAAAGACTCAAGTTAAACTCAGTTATTATGGTAGAGCTGGAACACTTTACTGTTTAAATGCTAATAATGCACCAGTACCTCAATTCAACTGCTGCAAATAAATGTCAAAAGGTTGAATAATAAATATTAGAATGAGCCATTAAATTTATGCACTAGATTTCGAAAATGGAAGTCTAACTGTTAATTCAGTTAAACTTTGTTAAGTTACATGGTTGCACAGTAAGGGTTCACTATAATTCAATGTGGCAGCAGTCTACTTTTTGGGAGCTTTGTTTTCGGGTGCAGGGGTGTCTTTTTCGAAGAGCAGTTGCACTTACTCCTTTTTCTCCGGTTTGGAAAAGACTGGGGTCCGCATGTGACCACAGCACTGGGAAAAGCTGCCTCATTTGAAACCAGTAAATAAATGTGGAATTCTATTTTTGGTAAAAGGGTGTCTTCTTACTTGTACAGCCACTCTTTGCAATTGGGAAGCCTTTTTGTTTCACCCAGAGGTCTTAAATAAGGTTACTGTTATCCACTAATGTCATACTTAAGTTGTGGTCTGAACATGCCCCTTACAAACTTGCAAAGCAACTAAAATATTTGCCTGGCCAGCACTACAATTTATGGTCCAGCCCCTCATGCTGGCTGGAGGAAATAGCAAAGCAGTAAATACAACACAGAAAGTGAAATGAGAGGCCATAAGTGGAAAGATTACACAGAATGAGAAGACCATGTTATTCATAGCTTTTTGGCAACAAAACTCAGGAGATTCAACCATGTTACACTTCCCGGTTCTATCCTCATCTCTTGAAATTTGCTGTTGTGAGGTTTTTTTGCCATGCCATCCTCTCTATGTAGCAGAAATATTTCTACTGCACGTGACAATCAGAGGCAATTATCTATATTTGCACTTAATATCAAAATAGACGAACAGGCAGACTTCTAGAGTCTAGCCCTCGGTAAGACATGCTGGTATAATATATTGTGATGATGGAAGCAGTAAATCAAAATTATGGAAATTTGCACTGTTGAAAAGCATGCTTTAGCTTTATTTTCAATTAAAAACAGTTTAAAAAAATCCTGATTCCTAAACACTTTGAATTATTGCAGAGTTATCCGTGGTTTCCTCTCCCTTTGTAAGTTCACTGTTTTTATTTGGAGGAAATACGCTTCAAGAGGTTAACTGTTTCACTCCCTCCCTCCCCCCCAACCTCTGCAAAAGAAAGGGAAGGAGGGAAAAAAAAAAGAGAAAGGCTGGAGGCCGAGGTGGAGGCAGGACTGAGGACAGGGGAAGGTATCTCTTGCAGGAGGAGGATGGATACAGCAACTCTGAAAACAACCTGAAAAGTTTGTAGCTTGAGAAAGGCAATAATAATTGAGTTGCTGAATCAGTAGAGTTTAGGATGAATAATTGCTGGTTTCTTTCTTTGGATTAGCATTTTATTTATACTAGATCATTCACAAATTAAATTTTAAGGATTCCACTCATCGATCAATCCCGGGAGAATAATTTATCACAAATCAAAAAAGGAAAACAAAGCAACAATGTAATGTTTACTGTGTGACTCAAAGTCAATATTTCTGCAGGCAATCCACTGCCTGGGTTTCAGTTTTTTAATTCCTGCCTTTTGTGATGCCCTGTCCCAACCCCTTGTATCTCCAAATACTCCAAGCAGTCACTAACTGATTTCAGCTCTGTTTACTATATCCACACCGGAGTTTTCCTCTCATTGTGAAAGGCCTAGTTAAGAATACCTGCAGCCAAATATATTTAGAAAGAGTAAACAATTGCCTTTCAGTGGAGTTACCCTTCCCCCCTGCATGCACACACATACACACACACACATGCACACACATCACTTTAAGCTGCCAACTGCAAAAGGTGCATTGCATACTTAACCGCTCTGCTGAAATTACGATGGTCATGAAAAATCTGCTTACTGAAGTTGTTCTGAGATGAATGTTTACATTCGTGTGTTTAGAGCTGCACAGATTACAGCCTTATTTCCAGAGAACTGCAAGTACATACAAAATGTACTGCTCAGGAAAGCCCCCTGCTCTGTTAGAAACTGTGTCTGTCTGACAAAGGTCTTCCCTTGACAAAAAAAACCACAAAAAAAGAAAAAAAAAAAAAAAAGAAGAAAAAAAGAGCCAAGAGCTGCAAAAGTGCAATATGCAAACTTGAAACCTAAAATTTTGCCTTGTCAGTTAAACAACATATCACTTTCAAAGTAACTCTGTCTCCTGACCCTGTTTACTTCCAATTAGAGATATGCTGATTTGGCCAGGAATTGTAAATTACAGAGATGCCTTTTCAGGTTCCGAAATAATCCGGGGTGGGGGGTTGGGGGTTGGAAGGGGAGGTATAAGCATAAATTTATACCAAATAGGCTCTGCAGAGTTGAGGATGTGAAATATGGCGTCCAGCTTTGCCAGCGGCCCGGGAGCTCCAGGCACCCTCAGGCATTCCCGGCAGGCTGCTCCACTGGGCTCCCTTCTATCCAGGCAGCAGCAAACGGCAAGGAGTTAAACAGCCAAATAATTTTCACACGTGCACACCTCAGTTTAGTACAAGTCACTAGCAGGGACATTCGTGGTTTTACTACCGTTGGATAAATTAGCCAGGTACAATAACTCACCAGGGGGAAAAAAAAAAGGGGGGGTGGTATTCAAGTATTCTGTTCAATTCTGGTAGTTTGGTAACTGTTTCTCACGACATTGTAATTATTATTGCGATCAGAGTTCATTGTAATTTCAGCCTTTAACATGTGAAGTCTTATCATTGAATTACATAAAAATAACCAAATTTCTCCCATAAAGGTAAGTTCTAATAATGAGGAAAATCCAAGGTTTTCCAAGGGAGACAGGCTACCATTTTGTTGTGATGTTTACATGAGGTTTACATGAGATAAAACTTACAATGTGTTAGTAATTGCCACCATTTTCCAATTCCTGGTGTACACAAAAATGAACAGAATTTTCTGAGGAAAAAGCAATTGAGGAAGTGCATGTACTGTAAGGACTATACTCTGTAGGTATTTGCCACAAATAGAGTTCATTGGTAAATTTATTGGGAATATTTTTGCTGCCAGATGGAAGACAAAAGAAAGTTTTGGACTGTTTAATTCTCTAGAACATTAAAAAGGGAACATGTTTAATGCCTTCAGCAATGAGGTATATTGCCTTAAAAGATGTAACTTACCGTTTACAGCAATTTACTTTAAGAACTGACTGTTCTACAAGCTACACTTACTTGACTACAGTGGGATAATCTCTTTACTGGTTGCTTATTTAAAAAGCCACTACTAGCAATAATGCAAAATAGTGGTTAGCTGTTGTATGAAGTTTGCTGTTTAATCAATTCATATGGTGATTTTTTTACATGGTCTCTGATCCCTTTTACTCTAACAGATTTAGTTGCCAATAAATTAAAGTTTCTGCAGAAATGAGAGGAATGTTATCATGTTTGTGTTTGTCACTGTTCACACGTGCGAGTGGTTGAGACAGAAAAGGGTAAAAAAAGTGGCATTTTTGACACACGGCGGTAATCTGCAGGAAAATATTCTACATATGCAGTATGTTAGAAAACATGAAACACGGATAACCTTGTTAATTGTGGTTTTTATGGTTAAGAGGATTGCTGGGAAGAATATGTAATGGTTCATCCTGGGATCTATTTGGTCAGCTTGGAAGCACAAAAGGAGGGCGAGTGCCTGAAAATGAAAAGCCCTGGCTAGCAAAATCAGGAGGGAGGCTTTGGGATCTACCTTACCGAAGTCACGCTCGCAGACATTACCCATTCCCTTGGTACATGGCGCTGCAACCCACAGCCTAACAGCTCTGGCCTGACCAAAAACCTTTCGGGAAGGGACAGGGAGCCAGGTTTAGGCCTTACACGTTGCATTTTTTCACTGCGCTGATATAATTATTTCCCGTGCCCTAGGCCTCTCTCTCTCCCCGTCTCCCTTTCTCTCCGAGGCGGCCTCACAAGCCCCCGCTTTAAAAGGCCCGAGATGTTTTGCATGAGGCGCTCACAATAGGGGTTGAGGGAATTGACAGTTTCAAAAACAACGCGCCCTGTCCTTTCCAGATGCCGAGGACTCCTCTCCCGCACCATCTCTCGTTTGCTCCTCGCTGCTGGTGGCTTTACCCCTAGCATTGCAAATACACGGCAACAGCTGTGTTTGTAAACAGGGGGGAGTACGGCGGGAGCGCCGCCGACCCCCTCCCGCACCGCGTTCCCGCCGCCTGGAAATCACAAAAAGAAAAAAAAAAAAAGAAAAAAAAAAAAAAAAAAAGGAGAGAGAGAAGAAGGAGGTCAAAAAAATGCGGGAACGTAGCCGGGGCCCCCGAGCGGCGGGGCTGCCCAAGCGCGGCGGGCCCGGGGCACAGCGCGCTTCGGGCCGCCATCTTGCCCGGCGCGGCAGAGCCTTCTCGGCTCCCTGGCCCAGCTCCACGGGCCGGCTCCTTCGCTCCCAGCCAGGGTCCCTGGCTCGGCTTCCCCGCTCCCGGAGCGGCTCCTGCGGGCGGCGGGGGCGGCGCGGCTGTCCCCGGGGACTCCCGCTCTTCACAGTGGGGCCGTGGCTCCCACCCCGCTCTCCCTCCGGCTCATCCGCCGGGGCGTCCATCTTCCTGGGCTCTCCCGTGGCGCGGCCCCGTCGCCTCCCGCCCTGCCCGCTCCGCGCTGGGGGCGAGCCAGGGGGCAAGCCCATGGTGGTTCCGCGGGACCCTCGGGGCAGATGCCGGGCTCCGAGCCAGGAAGCGGCCAGGGGAGGCCCGGGGCTCCGGGCTCGGCCGTTCGCCGCCCGCCCCCGCGGAGTCGGCCCGGGAGAGGACGGGGAGCGGGGTCAGCGCGGAAGGTCCAACAGGGCTGTTTGCTCTTGCGTCTAAAATGTAGCCGGGGCTGTAAAGCGTGTGAAATTACGCACCGGTCTCTTAAAGAGTGGCTAATTTATAGTAAATAGCGAGGGCTTTGTAAATGGATTTATTATGTTGTTTCTTGTTAATTGTTGAGAAAATCCCCATTGTTGAGTGTGAATAGCTTTATGGGCTAACCCGGGCCGCGCTGCAATCCCGGGGCAGTAAATGGCCGCTCCGCTAATGTGGCCCGTAGCGAGAAGCCGGACCAGCCGCAGTGACCTTTGGGCGGTGGGGCCGAACATGGCCGTCCCGCAGGCAGACCCTGCTGAAGCCTCGGCCCTCGGCGGGGGACGCACCGGAGCCCCCGCCCGCAGTGAGCCCCTCTCCCTGCCCGGCAGCCCGGGGAGCAGCGCCACGGCCGGGCTCTCCCTGTGCACGGCCGAGCCCGCCGGCCCCGCCGCAGCAGCGCACACGTGCAGGAGCCGCTCCCGGCCTTTGTTCGCGGCTGCGCTGCCCCGGGTGCCCCTGCCCGCCTGCCCCGCACCGTCCGGGCCCGCAGGCCGGGCGTCCCTGCCCGCCGAACGGCACGTCCGCATGGCGAGGGGGGCTCCAAGGCGGCCCTCGGCCTCCCACGCCGCCGTTCCCTTTAGACAAATAAACAGGAGCCAGCACCTCCAGTCCTTTCTCCCTCATTCCGGAGGGGCGGGGGAGGGGATAGCAATAGAGGTATCGCAATGAACTTCCCCAAACTCCACACCGTGGTCCCCCTTCCCGGCCGCGGGTAGAGGCACGCCGATCCTCTCGGCGGGCAGAAGGACCTGGACATGGGGATTCCCCGCCGCTGGCACCCAAACCCCTCCCGCGTGCACGCGTCTGCATATTGTAACATACAAATCAGGATGAAATGTAAATTCTACTCTAGAAACTTATATTGGGCTATTCTCTTTCCTGAAATCTCTCCCCCTCTGATTTCCCTATTAGGAGAAATCCCCCTGGGTTTAGAGCACTTGTTCCACGGATTTCTGTACAGCCCACATCTGTTGCCTTCCCCTCTGTGGCTCGGGGCTCTGCTGCTGCTGCAGGCTGAGGAAGGAGTGGGTCTGCTGGCTGGCCGAGCCGCGGAGGGGCCTCCTCAGCCCTGCTCTGCCCCTCGGAGCTCAGTGATTTTCCAAACTGCCTTTCAGGATCGGGATTGAATTGCAATCGTGTCAGATGCACGGGTCCCTCTTCCCCGGGACTTGTGCTCGCAGTGCTTTTCCAAGCTGATTAGTAGTGTCGGAGCTGCTAGATAGGGCTGTACAGTCCATTTCCCTCAAAACAGGATGTTTCCATCAACCTGCGTTTGGTTTTCCCCAAAGAGCAGCGGAGAGTTTAGCTGGGAAACACGTCCCAGCTAAGACCTCGTCTTCAGCTGCCACTCGGGTCACTTCACATCTCTGTATTATATTTCATCTTGTCATTCCCCTTTCTCTACCTTCCTGGGGAAAAAAAATAAATAAACTAACAAACAGCCTTGGAAAAGCAGCTGGTGATAGTGAAGCGCGGGGACATCGCACCGGCAGCGCCCGGCGGAGCGGCAGGGCCGATCACCATCCCCTCTCCGAGGCCGAGGCACGGCTCTATCCCGGACACACCCTCCCCGACCTCCCGGTTGTTTGTTGTAGGTTGTTGTTTCTCCCGGAGAAAAAACCCCTGCTCTCCTGGACCACCTCTCGCCTGGCTGCCCCGGGAGCAGCACTTTTGCTGGGATTTCTAGGGTCTTTGTGCGTTTGTGGAGATGCATGTGAATGGGGCTGCCAGTGTTAAAGCTGCCACATAACCTGTGCGAACATATGTTTTATATTTACTCGAGATGCTTTTGTGTTCCAAGATTCAAGGGTAAATTGCCCAGGACAATCACAAACGTAGAATTATTATCTAGTAAAGTGCACGGGGGAAAAATATTTAAAAAAAAAAAAACAACCACAGAGCTCTCACAACCCAAAAACACTCCCTCCCCTCCCTGCAAAAAAAATAATTATTAAAAAAAATACAAACAACAACAACAAAAAAAGTTTGTTCTCTTTTGGAAAAGCTTGTTTCCATTTTTGTGGACGTGACATTTTGGTAAGGGTAAATAGCAATAGCGTGCTATTCCTTGTACAGTTTTCCAGAGCGTTTGAAAAACTTTACTGTGTCTGTTGGGGATGTTTGAAGTAGCACATTATAACCAGAAGAAGGATTTTTAGGTTGTTTCCCGCTATGACATGATCGTCCCCTGGAAAATCTGGCGAAGTTCGCCTGAGGGAAAGAGATGTTCATGCTAAATGATGTAGTAGAAGAAAAGAGTGAATGGCGTTTAATACGCCATATAAAATAATGTCAGATCTCCCTGACTGTGATCTCGCAGTCTCTCTCACATTTTAGAGTAAGTTTATAAATGGTTACCTGGGGTTTACAAATTTTTGCTAATAAAATCTCATTAATTCCATTATGATTTCTGTATCCTTCTTCCCTAAAGGGGCCTGTAAAATGTAACCATTCTGCTCAAGTCGTGCCATTCATGAAGTCCGTGAACATTTGTAGTTCTTTATCTAGCTACGTAGAGGCCGATAAATAGAAAGGCTCTTCAAATAATCGCTGATATCTCTTGCCCTCCACGCAGAGTACTTTGCGATGTTTGTTCCGTCCCGGAAACTCGGGCTTCTGAAACAAGCTTGAAAGTAAGTGAACTTTTTAAAACACACATGAAAATTTGGAATCTTTATATGCATGTTTGCATTGCTCGTGGGGCAAAGAGGAGTATACCCGGCAGCAATTCCTCATCAGCGGACTTAAAAGAGTCTCCTGCCTTTCCCGAGGCCTTTCTGCCTCCTCTCTCCCTCCCCTCTGTAAACACCCGCGCACAGATGCGGCGAGGCTTCCCAGGAATGCTCCAGCCCGGAGCCCGGCTCCTCTGCCAGCTCCTGCCGTGCTGCTGCATTTGTTCCTCCCGTTTTCCTCAGGAGACGGATGACACTGGGCTTAGGAAAATGCTCCAGAGGGTAATTAAGAGTTCAGTGGCTCCCAGCCCCAAAACGGCACAAAAGTACAGGGTGATTTTGCTGCGGCTTCATGCGAGCTGCTCCATCTTCGCAAAACCTGCGAGTCCGAGCCGCCCTCCACGCAGAATTTACTGCTTGTGTTTGGTTTACCAACGCCGATGGCGTCTGATCATTAAGAAAGACGAACTGCATAAACATCTGATAGTTTGTATTAGAATCATGCACAGTGACAATTGCACAGAACTGGTTTTAATTTTATTCCAAATTGTTTACACATCGACATATGGTGAATTTGTTTTCGCTGGGAAAGTTAAGAATTCAATAGCCTTAATAGCTTTCCATAGGTACGATAGCGATTAATATTTTTGCTTCCACCAGCCCCAGGTTTCTGAAGAGGAACGCTTGCGTGCTGAAAGCAAAGTTTTCCAATGAGACTAACTGGCTCTGCCCGCTATGGTACTCAGGATTTCCTCGCAGACATCACTGAGTTCATTGACTCTCTCTGTCTCCACTCACGGACATGGAGAAAACAGCAGCGCCCTTGCTCCGTGTTTGTCTCTGTTTTGCAATGACTTCGCTCGCCAGTACCTGCAAAGCTCAGCCTGAAAGAACAACCCGCTGATTCCCGGCGAGGAGAGCTGGTCCATGATGAAGGGCTGGAGCCTAGTTCCCCCCAGCTCCGGCTGTGATGACAGCGTTTTCTAGGAGCCACTCTCGCTCCCAGTAAAGTAGGAAAAGCAAAGTTCCCGAGCTTGCTCCCTATCCCACACTTTCTATTAAGGTGCTGCAGATCCTTAGGCAAACTCCCTGGTTTTCCCAAGGGCAGTCCAACCACATCCAGTCATAGCAAACTGGGGTGGCAAAAGCTTGTTTGTGCTGAGACATATGCTATAAATGAGGATGTAGTCTCAAAGACGTCATTAAACTATGTATTTATGTGAACTGAAAAAAAGAACTTACACGCGAGAGTCCTTGACATTTACAAACGCTGCTAATGGAACATTTTTCCCCAATGTCGAAGGACTGTTATTTTTACTTTTCAGGTGTTACTTTACAAAGATTATGAAATCGCGTAGAAACTTTAAGCCTAACTGAATCCACAGATGTCTATGCACGTCTCTAAGTCAAACAGGTCAAATATTTTTTAAAGACGCGTTTACCAAGAGGAAAAAAAAGGCATCTAAGCTGGAAACCTGTGGGGGCATAACAAAAGGAAAGAGGCCACAAAGAAATATCCCACAGTGGATTACAAGGTTATGGGACAGGTCACTACAGGAAAGTTAAACAAAAAATGAAGGGTACATTATATAAACCTCACATAATTAAAAAATAGTTAGTTCCAATGTTGTAGTTATACCTTCAGATATTTGTTGAGTTTGTTGCTCAAGAGCCTGTGAATTTATTGGGAGATTATTCTGTTAATATACCTTTGTTTACCCGGGATTGCTTTTTCACATAATTAGAAAACTGACCGCAGCCTTTAATGACTGTGTATTTAATGAAGTCTACGATTATTTTACACTGCAGACAGATGTACAGAATGTGCTATTATAGGAGGAGATGTAGTCAGACAAGAAATAAACCCAGCCTTACAGAGGGAGAGGACTCTAAGAAAGTAATATATTAAATATTGCAGCAATCGATTTCAATACCCTGAGTGGACACGGGAATAAAAATTCACCCCCAAGATGAAGTGATTAGGAATTCTTTGTTGTGTTGGGAAAGAAAGAAAGAAAGAAAGAAAG